>WEKX01027511.1:63351-91315 GCA_013390025.1 Pitta sordida
TGCAGCCAGATGGGTGTAGACCTCTTCTTCCAGGCTGACGACACCAGAATGAGAGGGCACAGCCTCAAGCTACGCCAGGGGAGGTTTAATCTTAACGTTAGGAAGCGGTTTTTCACGGAGAGAGTAATTGCATATTGGAATGGGCTGCCCAGGGAGGTGGTGGAGTCGCCATCCCTGGAGGTGTTTAAGAGAAGACTGGACGAGGAGCTTAGTGACATGGTCTAGCTGGGGGGTGTAGGGCTGGATGACCCTGGGCCCCTTCCGGCTCGGAGTGGCCTGCTAGACTGTGAGGCATCTAGGTTGTTATTACGCTCTGGGATGTGCTCTCGGTCGCTGTACGGGTGTTAGATGGTGAGTTGGACTAGATGATCCTTGTGGGTCCCTTCCAACTCATAATTTTCGGTGATTCTGGGTTCAGAGGAGGATGTCTAGGTCTGTGTGTCTTAAGTATGTTCATCGTACTGCTTGGTTAATGAAGTCATGAGGGAGAACAGCATTACAGAACAGTTGCTGATGTAAGGAGAGAGAGCTTTGTGTGTTAGTGGTCACAGTATAGGTGGGTATTTATCCCTGTTCTGCATATGTGTGTGAAGTGTGTGTCTTGCTGAAGTCATCCTGTGACCTGCACCGGCTAAATAAGCCAATGATTTTACATCAGGAAAATTTAAGTGTGGCTTCTGCTTTGCAGTCCCAAGCTCCAGCTAGGGTCCGTGTCACAGCTAGGTTTTACTGGGCCTCTGTTTTCAACCTGCTTTGGTGGGCACTGATACACAAATGGCTGGACCTGACAGTTTATTGCAGAATGTCCAGTAGTCATTCTGTCCTTAGCCCAGGTCCCTGTGGTGACCATGATCTGGATACTGGAAGTAGAAGATTTTAATTAATCTCTGTGTTTAATAACCATTGCTCTTTCCTTAGGTAATTACTTTGGGTAATTACTTTCTTATTAGCTTTTTTCTCCCTGTGATCCCCAGTTCCTGGATAGCCGTGGGAAATTCAGTGAACTTGTGGAACTCCTTACTATGTTTTTCTCTCACTTCTTAGAAACTGTGCTTTATTTCTCCAAATGTTACATGTTTTCTCTTGCACTCCATTATCTGTGTTTACAAGCAGATGCTGTAGTTCTGAATAGCCTGAGGTCTAATTTCCTTGCACAAACCCCACCTGTGTTATCCTTTAAAGATTGGTAAATGATGCCATACAAAGCTATTGCCAGTTTTCCTTCCTGAATTAGCACCTTGGAATCATAAAGCAAAGACATAAATATCACACCAATGGGACACATAATATTCATAAAATTATTACTGTTGTAGTGAGATTCTTCCCAGACTCATCAGGGAATGCAGCATCATCTGAATGCTCTCTTGCTCGTTATTTGTGGTGAAATTGATGTATTGCAGGATCACTAACTTGTCCTTTCCAAAACAAGTTGCCAGGTGAATCAATATGTCTATACCTGGTTACAAATTTTTTTCACACTGTATATTGATTGCAAGCTTTTTCAATTTATGTATAGGAGATTTTTGACAAAATCTCTTCACAGTTTATTCCATGTGTTCATTTCTTTTTTTATATTCCTATTATGCTGCAGAAATGATATCTGGGGGAGGTGACTGGGGTATATTCTTTTCTTGTTTCTTACCAATCTCCTACTTTTTAATCGTTCTACTAGTTATTTTCATCAATGGTCTATAAAAACACTACCCCAAACCCGAGAAATTTTTGCATAAATTTTTAAAATGTTGTTGGTCTCAGATTGAACAGTAAAAAGGAAATAAAAAGAAAAATAGAAAGGAAGGAAAACATAGCTTAGGCTGTTTTAATAATTTTAAATCAGAAATTTTTAGGGGAAAGTGTCACTTTCAAAATGAAATGTTCTCAGACTTCAGCACTAGAACAAAAAAAAGAAAGTGCTTTTCAAGGGAAAAAATCACAATTGTCTGCCCATGTATTTTTGTGTGTGAAAGATTAATCCCATAGTGTGGATTTATAGTGTAAATGTTCTGGTGAAATTACCAGTGTAATTTGGAGGATGAGAGAAACAACTTGCTCACTTGTTATGTAAGGCTGAAGCGAAGTGCTAATCTGAACTGTTCATGGCTGGGACTTGGCAAATCTGATAGGTAAGGGGCCATGTGAAGTGGCAGAGCTCTCTGGCAGGGGCAGCTTTGGGGGACTGAGACCGAGGCTGGCTGACAAACTGCGCAGTGAAGAAAAGGTGTGTGTTCTGTACAAAGCTGAGGGATGGTACTACTGGGACTGGGAAAATGGGGTGATTGTCTTACATAATGGCATATAAATGTTTTTGGAGGAGTGTATGCTTTCTGTATTTAAGTTCTGAGCAGGGATCTCCAGGGACCTGATTTCTTGGTACAAAACATGTCTTGTTTAATAGTAGGAGCTCCAGGGAATATGCAGGCTGGTTTTGGAGACCATTGAGTGTGCTAGCCCACAATGGAGAAACCCCAAATTCATGCTCTAAGTGGATGCAACCTACCTCCTCATCATGGAACACCCCTTTCTGAGGGAGATTTGGGACCTGCTTGGCTCAACTGCCCCTCCTGCCTTACACCCACCTGTGCCAAAGTGTAGGGCAGCCTCTGTGCCTTGTGACCTGGCCAAAATCACTTCTCCATCCCTTTCTGCAGCAGTGTGTCACAGTGCCCACAGAGCATCTCTGCACTTGGGACCTTGGAGAGCACTTGACCCCTTATAGTGAGGAGAGGGAGAGAAATTCTGACGTGGTTTTGGAGTCCTGTATCATCATTGTGCACTCCTATTATGTCCTCCATAAAAAGGAATCAAGAGGCTGACTGTTCTCAGGTAGCACTGCAAACCTAAAACTCAAAAGAAAGTTCAACAGAGACGAGATATTCAGCCACAGTGTATTGGAGAGCAGACTGAGCCCCTCTGCTGCAGAGACCATGAATTCCTCATGGCCTTGTGTCCTATGCAGGCTCATGTGAGGGAGGTGAGCCCCCTCTCAGCTCAGACAGATGGCAAAAGGTAGGGATTTTCTGGCTGATTGCTTCTTAATTTCCTCTCTGTTATTTCAGACCCAATTGAGCAGTTGCCTGTAGGTCCGAGCATGCAGAGCCACTCCTGCTCTGTTCCTCAGGACACGCTTTGCTTTTCTCCTTGAGGGTATGATTAGAAAGCGTGCTGAGAGCTGCCACCTCCAATCATCTTGGACTTAAAAAAACTCTGAAATATCACCTCATGTTTCTCCCTCTTTGTTCAAGGTGAGATGGAACATGTCTTTCCTTAACCCTTTGTAGTTATTTCCAAGCATCACTGACGGCCTCTTCATTCTTGTGAGATATCTTTGTGGAAGGCTTAGTTATGTATCTTATACCATCTGGCAAGACAAATTAATGTGTTTTGCAAATACAGTGGAGTCTGAAAATGATCCAGGGGATCTGAGTGGTAGACTCAGTATTAACAGGCTACTAGCATTGATGATATCTAGAATCAAAACTTGTTATTCAGATCCTTTTTGACAGTTTTTTGATTTGTAGTCTTATCAACACTTAAGTGCTCCTGTGACCCCCAAATTACTAAAACGTGCACAGTTAAAACACCCTTTGTGAAATTACTCCATCCACAGTTGGGATGATTCTAGGCAAGCAAGCAGTGTAGTCACACATTTGAAAGTTATTCTGATTCATGATGTGTGCATTCTTGCACTAATTTAGATGTCTCCTTTTAAATCTTTCTTTTCATTGTGTTGAGTGAAATTGTGCACAACATACTAATTGCATGGTGTGTTAAATGGTGTGAGTGAAACCAGGGCTCTAATTCCAATTGGTGCTGTTGGTCAACTTGAATGAGGAACTCCTCCTTGGTTCCTTTGTCTCTTCCTACAATTTTCCCTTTGGAAATTGCTGTTGCTGTAAATAGGTGTGATTTTCAAGGTTCTGGTTCATCAGCTCAGCAAAAAATGCTTTAGTGTATGAATACTGGGGGCTTCTTTATTCCCTTTTTTATGTTCTACAAGAAACATATATGTTGGTCATTCATTGACGCACCCAGTAGAGAGTTTGACCAAGGCACTTGAACACACAGTGTCAGCCTCGGTCTTGGCAGTGCTAGAGCAGATATGATATGGTGTGTCTTTACTACAGATTTAACTTACTCTATAGAAACAGATTATTTTCCATAACTGGAATGCTTTTTCCTATGGTCAGGCATAAAATTTTCCCACTTGCAGGAGAGATGGCTTCTTCAAATATTTTATGGTTGGATTAAGGTGTATTGATACTTTCTAATGCACTTTTGGACAGGACAGTAGAATGACAATGAAGTCCATTGAAACATTTATCCTAACAATATTGAAATTCTTTTTTCCTGCTTTAAATCTCACAAGATTAGGACAAAATATTGTCAAACACCCTCTTCCTTCACAAAGCATGTTTCACAAGTGTGTCAAAATGAAAAAAAATCTTTCACCTGAACCAACCAGTCTCTTCTTACAAGAAAATTTGGTTTTGAGGAGACTTTTTCAGTGAAATAAATATCCTCAGGCAGAATATTCTAGAGGTCTTAAATATGTCTTAGTTCTATTGTCCTTAATACTTGAGTTGCCCATGCAAACAGTCCATGTACAGCAGAGCAGGCAAGTCTCACTAAGCAGATGAGAGTCACTAAGTTGTCACTGGTCCTCTGCAGCTTTTTATGACTGCCACAGGAGCCCGGAAATGGCACAAGACTTGTTGTATCTTCTTGTGCAGAAATGTTTTAGAGGAACAGGACCTAAAACTTTCTTATGTTATTTGAAAGCAGGTGTATTACTAGCATAAATGGTGAGTTGATGTCTTGCCTTACAGGATGATTAGTCTGTCACTGCAGTTAAGCTATTTCCAGTGTAGGTTTTTGGTAAGGCATATCCTTTAATGGTCTTCAGAGAATCAGGGTTCATAGCAAAGTGCAATGTAATTGACAATTTGGGACAGCTGAGAAAAGTGGTGATGGGCTTCAAGTGACAATGCATATCCAGGTCTCTTAAAGAACACTAAGCACTGGCTCGTTTAGTTGAGAGTGGATTTACAGTGATTTCATGTCTCAGATAATGTGCATCACTGTTTTTTTTTAATTTATAGAGTCTCCAAGTAAAATGGGAGGCCATGGCCTAAGAAGTGGATTGTATTAGGCTATACAGCTGCAGACAGCCTATCATGGAATATGTGAACTTTATCTGGGCTATTAATTTTCCTTTGGAGCAGTAAGAACATTTGAGCAGGTCCAGTCAAAATGGTATTCCATGAAAGAGTGATTATGTTTTCAGCAGTGACACTTGAAATAGAATTAGTTGAAAAGATCATAGTTTTCTTATGGCTTTCACAACTCAACATCTTCAATTTGAGGGAATACAAACAAACTATCAGAAATGTAAATATCAGGATAGAGGGGCAAAACTACAACTGATACAAATCTATTTAAACTTTATTGATTTTCTTTTTTTTTTTTCTGGTTGAGGATGTGGATCACTATATTTAACATCCATTAGTGGTGTATTTAAACAAAATAAAACCTCATAAACATGATTACAGTTTCAGAAATTTCAGATCCCTCAGCACTTTCTAACTTTTATGCATTTGATGCACCTCTGTTTTTATTAATGCCTTTCCTGTGGCATTTAATACACTTTAGAGTATTGTTTAAGAAGGCAGCTGCCTTTTCAAAGTACAGTGAATCCCCGCTGCGTTGTGACCTCTCCTTTTTGACCCCACCCATTTGCGAAGCAATATTTTTGCAGTCCGGCTTCCGGGATCTGCGACTTTCCACAGCCAACGCATGCGCAGTGCTTCTGCTTTGCCAAGGGGCGGTGCTGGCTCTCCCTGTGAGGCGGGACGGGCCCGCCCCCAGAGAGGGCACGCCGAGAGGGCGCGCGGTTTCTCTGGCTAAGCCTGGCGTTTAGAGCCCCGCGGCAGCCCCAGCGGACCAGCAGCCCCTGCCCTGCGGCAGCCCCGGCAGGCCGAGATGCCATGCCTGGACGCTGTGGGTACGCACATCGGGGTGGGGGAGCTGTGGCGCGGGGTTTGGACTGTGGGATCGTGGTCACAGCAGCCTGGAGAAGCCAACAGATTCTCGGGGGGGGGGCCTCCTGAGTCAGAGGGAGGTTAGAAACGGTTCCCTTTGCTCCCCTGTGCTGACAGTCCGAGGGGAGAAGCAGAAAATTGTCTGCAGTGCTCTGGAGTGCTGGGGGGGCTGGAGCAATGGGTGTGGCCTGCATGCATATTAATGACCTGCACTTCTTTGTGAGTTTGGCTTTCTGTGAGATGTGTGGCCTGTCCCGTTCCTCGTGAACAACGGGGTATAACTGTATTCTAAAAAATGAGGCTTCACAATGCTGCATAAACCTGCAAAAAGCATCCCTGTTGTATAACTCAAAGGTTCAGATTTCTCAGCTGTATTATGATATTTGTTAACACTCAAATGATTTCTGGACTTTTTAAAACTAATTAAAGTTCATGTGTCTGCACAGCAGTGGTTGACAGCAAAGCTTAGACCTTTCTTTTTGGATCAGCTTAAGTGTTGAAAGACACTTTTTGTGGTGTTACCTAGAACGTGTACATCTGGCACTGCCACAGTCAATAAACCGGACTGAATATTAGCACTACCTACAATTTTCTATTATTGTTGAACTAAAATTTTCAAACTTATCCATAAATTTACTTGTCAAATCCGTACATATCCACACAAATAAAAGTGATCTGATATTCAGGTTAGGAAGATAATCTGAAAATCAGATTGTTTATATATATATTGTGCAGTATACAGTAATTTTGATTAGCGTTTCTGTGTAATTTAATCAATGCTTAGCATATGTGGAGTTAGTCATATACTGCTAGGCATAACCAGAAGGGTGAATTACAGTTCTTCACAGAGTACTTATCTTGAAATTACATTGCTTTACTTTTGAGAATTTGCTTCAACTCTGTTGGAATTTTTAACCCCTATGGGTAATTTTGGAAGTGCATCTCCTTTGGGGATAATGTGTACAGAGTACCTATGTTGTAGCAGTTTCTTTGGGAGGCACCAGTGACCAAGACAGGGGTTCAAGACAGTAGCTTTTGGAAGTAGAACTTCAGATTGTTACTGTGCTTGATTTTGTTTTGGGCCATACTACAGTGAGGAACATAGCATTGACATAATTATCACCATAATTGTTGAACAGTGGAAATCTTGCCTCAGAATTAAAAAAAAAAGAAGAAAACTTCTACTAAGTTTTTTTTGTTGTCTAAATATCTCCCTCATTGATATTAAATTTACAATACCTTGATTTGTAGCAGCTGTATTGTCAAACCTTAAATACACTGATTTTTCAATCAAGCTATTTACTCCGATTTTTCAGCACATGCCAATTTCTCATTAATATGACAAAATCACAGCCATTGAAGTCTAAATGCAAACAGAAGCAGACCAAATGCTTCAAAATATCATTGGGGAATATTCTGTATTAATTTTGAACTTTTAAAATAATAGTTTGGCTTCTTTTATGTATTTTAATAGTATTTTGTTTATGCAGTTATTTGATGACTTATCTTCTGTCAATCACTCTATTACTCAGGCCTAAACTAGAAACATATTTTCAACTAAATTTTGCTCATTTCCTCAAATGATAAAATCATCATTGCCTATGCTACATAGTGTTGTCCTAAAAAAGCATGTTTTCTTGATTTCTTCATATTCAGAAAAAAATCTTGTAAAGAAAAGATATCTTCAAAACTTCAGCCTGGACACGTTCTCACGAACAACCTTGTGAAATACTGGCTATACACAAAGTCCTTGAAGGAAGCCTGGAAGCCTATAGACAGATCAGTGACTCCCAGGTCTGGAATTCACTTAGCTGTGTAGGTGCCTCTTTGCTGTCTTGCATTGTATGAAGTCTTTATTTGATAGCAAAGCCTGGGTGAAGCATTGCCGGGATGATATCCCAGTAAATTATTTCTTAAGGTTCAGGGCATGGGAGAATCAGGTTCATGCTTTCTAGTTGTTTCTCACTAATTGCTTATTTAACACACGGTTGTTTTCAGTTCTCAATTTGTCTCTCCCTTTTATACTGTATAATTTACCATTTTTCTTCCTGTTCCCTCACTGCTGAAAAGAAGCAGACATGTTGTTGGCCTCCTCCAAAACAAAATGGTGCATTAGAACGAGGGCTGTCTGTGTTCTGTGACTCTCACATGTCTTTATCTGTAGAGCACATCACAGACTACAGTGCTGCTGCCAGTACCTGCTATGTAATTAATGCTGCTCTAATTAGACCAATCAGTTTTAATTAGTATACTGTCATGTAACATTCTCATAAAATTCTTTGTATACGAAAATTGATCTGGCTTTAATGCTAATTAGTTTGCTAAGACTGCTTGCCTTATAAATGGGAATTGATTGCTTCCCCTAAACCTTTCCTTCTTTCCTATTCAGTAATTCTCCAATAAACTCCATATAATCTTTTCTTCTCACATGATTTTTTTGTGTGTGTCCTTGTGTCTCCCTCAATTAATTTTGACCATAACCCCATCTCTAGTGTAACCTGAAAAGTCCAGGGCTTTACCACTTGTCAGAGAGAGCCTTCCTCAGTTGAATTTTTTCCTCTCAGGAATTTGCCAGATCAGAGACCTGTAATCCTAAAGACTGTCTCAGAACTAAAGCTGACAGGGTTAGGCCCAGGTCAGCCCACTCGTAAATCAAAGCCAGTAAGGAGCTAAGGCTGTGCCTGCAATTGAAGATTTATAAAGACAGTAAGCATTAACATTACAAAAGAAGTATTTTATTGGGTTTCACATGGGATTTGTTTACTGCTAGTAAACTGCAGAAGAGTGAAACAATGAGGTTAATAAATGGGAGAGTGAGCAACAGATAAATCCACCAGTCTTTGCTCCTCTTAACAGCCCCTTAAAAGTGGGATTAATTTGGTTAATTGTGAACACAGCAATAATGTGCAAAAAGTCTGAAAATTCTGGCTATATAAATTTGTAATGTTGTTCTGGTTCAGTTACACTGTCTGGTTTTTAATAGAAAGTAAATTAATAGGCAGAGACAAAGCTGACTGCTGAGATTTTGTTCTCTTTTGCTCTTCCCTTCAACAATAAAGAAAAGAACAAGTACGAGGCCTTGTATGTGGGAAAACATAATCCAGGAGCACAGTGCAGGCAGGGATCTACCCAGCTGGGGAGCAGCAGGGAAGTGAAAGGGACCTGTGAGTCCTGGTGGAGAACAAGCTCACTATGAGAGAGCAGTGTCCTGCTGGGGCAAGGACATGAGGAGGCTGAGTTGCCTCAGCAAAAAGGATCATGAACAGAGATAAGAAAGCCATTATCCCACACTACTCAGCATTTGTCAGGCCACACCTGGAATACAGAGTTCAGTTTTGGTCCCTGCCATATAAAACAGATGTTGACAGCCCAGAGGGGTCTGGAAAGGGTCCAGAGAAATGCCACAAAGATGATCAGAGGTCTGGGAAGCCTGTCATATGTGTAAAGGCTGAGAGAATTGTGTTTGCAGGGCCTTGAGAAAGAAGATTTAGGGGGAGACCTTCTCACCATATTGCAGTATTTAGAGTGGCTACAAAGAAGATAGAGGCTCTCTTTTTACAAGGAGCCTCATGGAAAAAATGAGGAGTAATGTGTACAAGTTACTATAGGGGAGATTCCAACTAGACATATGTGGAAAACTTTTCACAGTGAAAACAGCCATTGGAATAATCTCTCAAATGTATTCCACTGTTAGACAATTTTAAGACTCAGCTGAAGAGGGTGCTGAGCCATTTTTTTAAGATATTATTGCCAGGAAAGAATGGACCAGATGATCCTTGAGGTCCTCTTCTAGCCTAGTGTTCTATGAATATTTATAGGATAAAAACCAAAATCAAACCAGAGACAAACAAAGAAGAAAAACAAAAAACACCCTCTGAAAGATGAAATGAAAATTTTATCTTTTTAATTTGACATTATTTTTTTGACATATTCTCTGAAACAAGTGTAAGTTTAGGTGCCAAGACTTATCTAGGTGTCATCAAGTGATAATGGATATAGAATTGTTGTAAGCAATCTGCTGTGCCATGGTGTTTTTTCATATTGATGTTCCTCCCTGGGTGTCTCCAGGGTCTTTGCTGCTTATTAGATATTTCCACTCTGGGAATGGTGTTTGTGGCTTAATGTTAACATTTGAAAATTACACAGCAGGTACATGCACATGACTTGAAATCCACTTTAGTACAGTGGTGAGTGTCCTCGCCTCTCACGCAGGAGGCTGGGGTTCGATTCCCGCCAGGGAGGCAGTGGGGCTCTTTAAGAGGTGGACTCGATGATCCTTGTGGTTCCCTTCCAACTCAGAATATTCTGTGATTCTGTGACTGCGAGAAAGATGTCTTTGCATCTTTGCGGTGTCCCAAGAGTGTATACATTGTTCTTTGCTTGAGTTCACAAAAAGTATGACTATCTTGCAATTTGTGTTTGCAAAGGCAAGTATGTTAAGCTTGACTGTACCTGTACTTAGATACGTCTTCCTCCAAAGGACTTTTTTAGTGCATTACACATGCACACATCACAATTCATTTCTTTTCCTGGGTAGTTCAATATTTGTTTCTGCTATTGCAGTACAGATGACGGGAATGTAGCAGGAGAAAAATCCTTGCTTATTGAGTGATCAGTCATTGTCCATTTTTGCTTATAGTGACATTTGTCATGTTCAAAGGTGAAGTTTTCCTCCTACTACTTAATGAAATAAAAATCTAAAGGCTGCTATAATTTGATGAATGCATCTGTGTCAAAGAAATACTCAGACACATTATGTATGATGTCAAATAATATTTTTGTGCAATTTATTAATTTAGGGAATAGATACTTTCTTAGCCTTCAACTAATCACTGGTTTATTAGAAGATTTTCTTTTTCTTTTTAACCTGCCAAGGAATGTTGCTGCAACTTTAAGCTCTTTGAAAGTAATGTCAAGTATCAGGGTATGTATGAATCAATATGCATTTCCTAACTTGGGTTCCTGAAATGTGTTCATCTATTTAAAGAGAAGGAATTTTTGATTAATTATTAATGGAGATTCTTATAAAATGTGTGCTCATTAACAGCTGAAAATAAAGGAGCCATTTGAGCTTAGTTAAAATAAATTATTGTAATTTTTGGTAGCAGGCTGGGATATGTCAGTATTTCTTTACTAATTATTATCTGATAAACATAGTTTCTTTTCATGTTCTAACAAAGTTACTAATAGAGCAATTAGGATTATATGGTTTTAGTAGGTTATTTTCAAAAAAGTTTTTACCAACATGATTTGATTGCATTGAAATCTTGATTTCCCATTCATCAGGAGGACCTGTTTTAATTTCCTACCAGATCTGAGGACTTTGCCAGTGATCTCTTCCTCTGGATATGGAGATCCCTTAAAGGAGATGCTGAAAATACGCTGGTTTATATCAGTCTGCAGATTAAGCTACGATACTAAGGATAAGAGATACCATGCCTCTATTGTAAAAGGGAAATATCATACTGAGAATCTCCTTATTCTTTTCAGTTTATGAAGGAAGTTTCCCACGCTTGGTTCGTCCCACAGGAGAAACTTTATTTCTCTAGCCAAAGGCTGGAGCAATCTCTGAACACTGGAAAAATTGCTGAAACAGATATATATAAATGAATCTTCAAAGAAATTATTTTCAGCTTCTAATATTAAACTCATCTATATTTTGGCATAGGTGAAGTCTTGATCCCTTAAAAAACCCTATTTTTAAACCTTTTAATACAGATTATGTTAAGGTGATCTTGCAGCTTCCTGTAGATCTTAAGCCATAGCATCAGAGAGGCATGGACATCAGCAGGCTCTTATCCAGATGCCAGCAGAGGTAACTGCACATTCTCTCCCCATATGTTTATCCATTCAGTGCTTCACATCCTGAACCCTCTTGCTCAGAGTGTTGTAGCAGACTCTCCAACACCTGACACATTTTGTTTCAAAGCTGTTCCAGCATTGTGAGATCTGACTGAAAAAAAGTCAGGTTTTGCCAGGTGTTGCTAAACATAACTCTTCTATGTATATGAAAACAACTATTGAACTTGAGCACCACTGTGAGGGAACTGTCAGGAAATTTTGATTTTGACCACAGGATATCATTAAAAATATTTTCCTTGCTGTGCTCTATGAGGCTTAATTAAATATTTGTTCAAATAGTCTCAGTTTCCCTAAATGGAAGGATGTAGTATGAATATATTAGTATAATTGGATACATGAACCCCTGAAATTTTCCAGTTATCAGAAGTAAAAAAAGAATTGGCTTTTAAGGCCTTTTTCTTGGGACCTGCACTGGCATCACACATGCAACTAGAGCATGCCTGAATTACCCAGAAATTGCCATAAGCATGTGGGCTCTGCTGCTGGTACATATTTGTCTTCTGGACTGTATCTAGGCTAACATGTTGACAACTGCAGAATTTGGGTTTGGGGCACTGTGTCCTGGGGCCACCTCCCATCACCCGGGAAAAAGACAGTTCTCTTGTTGGCCTTGTGTTGTCTGTAATTTTCCAGAAAGATTTCATTGTGTGATCCTGTACTGGTGCTATGGGTACACTTGTGTAGCCATGAGATCCATGCAGTGTAGGACTGAAATAATTGATTAATGTAATCTCTCATTGGAAAAGAACAAAGGTAGAAAGTACTAGAAGAAGGAAAGGGTAGCTTCCATCCTGCAGATGCATTCAGATGTGTGTCTTTAAAGGATACATATATGCTCAGACATAATTTTTAAATACATAAAAGTAAATCAGAAGGGGTTAGGATTTTGGTTTTTTTGGTAATAGAAAACTACTGTGATGCTATTCTGAATTTTAAGGTGCTCAGAGCAGCTGAGGTTTTTGGTTGGTGGTTCAATATTTTAACTTGCTTTAGAATGTGACTTTTCACAAATATTTTCTTTGAAAATGTGTCTTATACCAAAATAATTTAACTTCTTCATTGGAATAATGTACACTTTTGGTTGTTTGGAGTTTCTTTGTTCTCTAAAATGTCTTATTCACGAAGACTCTTTTAAAATAAGGAATGAGCTCATGATGAAGTGAAATGGAAGTTTTATTGATCCTAAAACATGTTTGCTTAGAGTAAGCCAGAAGAATAGGAAGACAAAAAGAAAAAAACTTGGGCAGATGTTCAGCAGTGCTGATGTTGTGACAAAATGTGGTGTCTGACTCTTTGAATATAGATGTTAGATTGAAGAGGATACTAAATTCCAGTGGCATCAAAATAACCTGAGTGGCATGTGCCTGAGGCTCCCTTTAGCTCCAGATTAACTGCTTATCAGTGTTTTATATATAGAGTTTTCTCTATACACTCTCCAATATCTATCTAATCTTTCTATCTGATGTATATAGCAAAAATTCCACTGCCTGCTGACAAAAAATGTTGGATCTCCTGACTGCAATGTCATTAAGGGGTCATATTTAGAGTCATGATATACTGTAGTTTTAATCTATGACTTTTTCAAAGTGTGAAAGGACTTGTGCAGAATCCTAACTGAACAGCTGAGTGTAAATTAATTTTCTGCCTTTGTGATGTCTGGCTGGGTCACTGCTGATGTCATAATTCTGTCATTCAATAAAATATTTATAAGTTTTGAGATCAAACAGGGAGTAGAGCTGAAAAATCCCACATTTGGGGATTCAGACTGGTCATTGGATATGTAAATGCTGGGGGGAAAAGGGATAGAGGCTCTTCCATGCCTACGGCTAATACACTGCTGAGGGGCTGAATCCATCAGCAGCTCTTGTCAGCCTGTGCCAGAGCACTGAATGTGTCCAGAAAAGGCATGGGAATACCCATTTTATAAAACAAAGGACGATTGGTTTTAAACCAGCATCTGAAGAAATGGCAATAAGGTGACTACTTCATTTTGGAGAAAAGTAGGTGGTTGTTTCTCCAGCTGCAGGAGGGTGCTGAGTCACTCAAAATGGAGGAGAGGGGCTTACAGAAGAAAGGGGTAAATGGGTTCAAATTGCTGCTTTGGAAAGTGTAAAACATTTGTATTGTTACTGCAGTGGGGAGGCCAGGGAGGAAGCACAGAGCAAGTTCTGCTGCTGATCTTATTTCATCTTTTTTTTTCCATGAGGAAATATTGCTGTTAGGATCAGTATCAATAGTTGCTCTTGCTGACGCATAAACTGTATTTTAAGTTTTGAAACAAGATGAGCTGGGCTAGAGGTAATACTGATGAAGGTCTCGAGAAAAGGAAACGGGAAACTTTAGAGGCAGTTTGAGTCCATATCTTGCTGGGAACTGACCTCCAGGCATTGGGGAAGTTGTATTGTACAGATGGTGTTTTCCATCTGAAATCACCTGCTGTGGAGGCAAGGATCTGGACACATACTCTGTAGCTTCCAGCTTGTGCCTGAAATCAGTTCATCTCTTTTCTTGGTTTCTCAGAGCATGAAGAATTTATATTTAGTAAGTTTAGAGAGACACTGATTTAATGAGAGATGAATATTAGGTTGTAACTCTATGCTGTAGAATTTCTTTTTTTCTTCATAGTTTGTGTATGTTATTTCCTTTCCCTGGCAGCATATTCTGGTCTCTAGGAAGTAACATGCCCCATGCCACAGGTTCACAAGTTATTCCAAGTTGGAAGGGACCCACAAAGGATCACGTAGCCCAACTCCCAAGTGAGTGCCCACCCAGGGATTGAACCCACAACCCCGCAACCATGAGCACCACACTCCATCTGTCTGAGGCTCCCATTATCTAGACCATGTCACTGAGTTCCTCATTGAGTCTTTTCTTAAACACCTCCAGGGATGGCGACTCCAATACCTCCCTGGGCAGACCATTCCAATGAGGGATCACTGTCTCTGGGAAAAAGCTCAGTTCCTGCAGTCACTCCCCACAGGGCTTGTTCTCCAGTCCTTTCACCATTTTTGTTGCCCTTCTTTGGACCCTCTCAAACAGTTCATCATCCTTCTTAAACTGGAGACACCAGAACTGGATACAGTACTCAAGAATGTGGTCTGACCAGTGCCAGGTATAGGGGAAGAATAACTTCCCTAGCCCTACTGACCAGGCTGTTCCTAATACAGGCCAGGATGTCATTGGCCTTCTTGGCCACCTGGGCACACTGCTGGCTCATATTAAGTTTCCTGTCAACCATTACTCCTAAATCCCTCTCAATTTCAGTACTCTCCAGCCACTTGTCCGCCAGCCAATAGCGATGGATGTGGTTATGTCCCAAGTGAAGAACTCGGCATTTGGACTTATTAAATCTCATACCATTAGAATCTGCCCATTTCTCTGGCCTGTCGAGGTCTCTCTGAAGGGTGCTTCTACCCTCTGGGAGTTCAAGATTTGCCCCCATCTTGGTATCATATGCAAACTTGCTAACGGTGGACTCAATTCCCCCGTCCATATAATCGGTAAAGATATTCAACTGGGCCAGGCCAAGCACTGATCCCTGATTAACTTCTTGTGGGCTGTCCTATTGAATATATTAAAAGAAAATCTTTGATGAAAACAAAAAATCTGACCTAAAGGGTTGTTTTTAGCCTAGGTATTTTAATTAACCTGATTTAAAACAGGTTGTAACAGTGAAACTCAGGAGTTGATAAAGTGCTGAATAGGGACAGGAATGAGTAGCCAGGACAAATTAGTCTTAACAAAAGATACTTAAAACTAGTCTTTTTATGTCCTCTGTCATGAAACACCCATCTCAAAGGTTGCATTTTTGATCAGCTGAGAAAGTTCTAGTGTAACAATGGGGGTTAGTTTAGATAATTACATTGCTTCATAAAACCAGAAAACTCTCTTTTGAAGAGGCAATTCAGGTATTCTTGAATGACAATTATGATTAAAGAGCTTTTTTCACTCTAGCGTGGGATCCAATTGAGGTTGTATGTAGTGACGTAATGGCATGGTGCATGGGAAATGGAACACTGGCAGTTTCTGTAACTTTGACCACAAACTGACTAAAGATGATTTCACTCTTGAATCCCACATATCCAGCATCCCCCATGAACACTCATCTCAGTCAGTGAACAGCAATGATCTCACTGTTGTACAGCTCAGTGAACTTCAGACCAAAATGTTCTCTTAACATGTTCAAAATTCTCTCCAGGTCTCTAATGAGACAAAGAAAGTGGACAGAGTGACATTATTTTCTCCATCCTTTCATGATTTAATTTCATTCAGTATGCTCTCTGTGCATTCATATCCCTGTCATTGTTTACATTCTGAGTTTATTCCATTCAATTTTTCATTTAATCAGGTATACTAAACCTTGGAGGTTCTTTTTACATCAGAGTAGACTCACATTGAAATCAAGTTTCATTGAATTTGACATTTGTTGAATGTTGGCAGTAAAGATTACTAAGATTTTGATATAATTATTTCATATTTTAACTAAAAATTTAGTCATCACTTTTGCCATTATAATTAGGGCATGGCTGTGTTATCAGTAGTCAACTGGATTCTTTTGTGTTTGTATTTCACAATGGGTGACGGGGTGAATACAAACCGAAGGTTTTGTATATATTGTATAGTTCTTCCCCAATAAATGTCATGCAGACAAATTTAAATGCTCATATATAGGCCTGCTGACTGCCATTAGTCCCAAAAATGATAGATGCCCAGTGGTACTGGCGATAAAACCCCAAAGTAATAAAGACATCATTCGTATGAAAACATGTTTGGGAGAGTAGAATAAATGGTGTTCTCATGTTTATATTTAGAAAAAGAGGCTGCATTTATTATTACTTTAAAGCAACATCTAAGTCTTAATATATGCTGGATGATCTGTAGTTTTGCTGCCTAGTAAGAACAGAACATGAGAGACAATTTGTTATCAATAAGTGATTTCTAAATACAGTTACAGTGAATCCCTGCTGCATCGTGACCTCTCTATTACGAACCTGCCCATTTGCGAGGGGAATTTCTTGCAGTTTTGCTTCCACCGTTTGCGAGTCTAGCCAGCTGACACATGCGCGGTGCCTCTGTTCTGCCGAGGGGTGGTGCCGTGGTGCCTGTGGGACGGGACTCACCCCACCCTGCGGGGAGGGAGCTTGCAATTGTGGTACTGTGCCCTCATTTCTGAACGGGGAAACTGCCCCACAAAAGCGAGGCAAGCGCCTGTATTGGCCCTGCAGCCGCGCCACTGCTCCTTCACCCCGGCCCATGCCCGGCCGTCCCAGCACGGGCTGCCAGCGCGGGGCCGTGCCGGAGGGTTGAGGTGCCCGGGCGCGAGCGCCAAGTGAGGGGAAGGGCAAAGCGGCATGTGGGTTTGCACTGTGAGCACACAGTTGCGGTGGCCCAGAGAGGCCCACAGATTCTTGGGCTGGGGGGGAGGTCTCCCGAGTCAGAGGGGGCTCAGAAACAGTTCCCTTTGCTTCCCCGTGCTCAGAGAGCCCAAGGGGAGAAGCAGAGAGTTGTCTGCAGCACTCTGGAGCGCCGGGGGGTGGAGCAATGGACGTGGCCTGCATGCATATTAACGACCTGCATTTCTTTGTGAGTTCAGCATTTCGTGACGTTCGTGGCCTGTCCCGTTTCTCGCAAACAATGGGGTTTAACTGTATACTCCAGCATTTGCGAGGAACGGGTCATGCTATGGGCCTCGCCAAAAGCCAAACTCGCAAGGAAGCGCAGGTTGTTAATATGCATGCAGGCCACACCCCTTGCCCCACCCCGCAGCGCTCCGGAGCACTGGGGACACTTTTCTGCTTCTCCCATCAGGCTCCCTCAGCA
This sequence comes from Pitta sordida, assembly GCA_013390025.1. Taxonomy (NCBI): domain Eukaryota; kingdom Metazoa; phylum Chordata; class Aves; order Passeriformes; family Pittidae; genus Pitta; species Pitta sordida. Next base: position 81,072 of record WEKX01027511.1, read on the forward strand.
CAGGGGAGCAAAGGGAACCGTTTCTGAGCTCCCTCTGACTGGGGAGACCCTCCCACCCCGAGAATCTGTCGGCTTCTCCGGGCTGATGCGACTGCACTCCCACAGCCCAAACCCCGTGCTGCTTACCCCCACCACCGACTCCAGTTATTGTGCCCACAGCGTCCCAGTATGGCGGTGTGGGGCTGCCAGCATGGGGCCGGGACGCTGCGGGCACGATCACCAGGGTCAGGGGGGGTGGAGGGGGGGAAGGAGTGTGGGGTTTGGGCTGTCGGAGCGCAGTTGCAGCAGCCTGGAGAAGACCACAGGGTGGGGGGTCGGGGGGGTTGGGTCGGTATTGGAGTTTCTTTCCCTTTAATATCCATCGGTCCTGGGAGAGGCAGTGCTGCCCGTACAGTCCCAGAGGGCAGGGGAACAGAAGCCTTTTTCTGGCGCAGCGACAGGTGCCCTCTCCCAGCACACAGCGCTTGCCCCCCCTCTCTTGCCTCACTTTCGTGGGGCAGTTTCCCGGGTCAGGGACGGGGGCGTGGTGTCGCCATTGCGAGCACCCTCCACACAGGGTGGGATGAGTCCCGCCCCACAGGCACCACGGCGCCGCCCCTTGGCAGAGCAGAGTGACTGCGCATGTGTCAGCCCGGGAACCTCACAGACGACTGAAGCAAGATTGCGAAAAATTTACCTTGCAAATGGACGGGGTGTTAATAGAGAGGTTGCAATGCACCAGGGATTCACTGTATACGTTTTCCATAGGCCAGTGCCGGAATGTGAGAGATGTGTACAAAACCATACCTATCTACCATGGTACACATAGCTACATAGAAAGAGAGGAAAAAAAGAGACCACCCTAGACTAAAAATTGTATGACTGAGGCTTACATTCCTTTCAGCTGCATTAGAATGTGAATTGCATGCCTTTTGACACAGCCTCACAACTTTTCTCACATCTCAATGTAGCACCACTTTGGCGCTTCACATGTGGCCACCATTGGACATGGCAGTAGTTTTGTGTACTTCACTGTTGTCATCCCCCCCTCCCTTCCCCTCTTTATTTCTTTGGCTTGTGGTAAGCAGCCTGCTGAAATGCAAGTATATATACAAGCATGTATAAATACAAGCACCTTAGTTCTGTTCTAGGCGATCTTGTAAAAGGCATCCTCAAAGCCATACTATGCCTGGGAAGGGTTCCACTGCAGATGCTCAGTATTTAAGGCCAGAGAGAATGGGCCCTTAGCCAGGGAGATGGCTCCAGATTTGACCATGAAACTGAGGCTCAGGAGCATCCAAGCATAGCTTACATTCCTCTGCACCTTCAGTGAAGTGGCAAAAGGGAGTGGTACGGTCCCTTTTGTTGCAGACCCAGTGGGAATACAGATCTTCTCAACATATCAGATAAAACTGGTAGCTTCTTGTATCAGCTTTATTATGCTTGAACAAAAGCCTAAACATATTATTGTTTGACATTGCTGGGTAAGGCTTATCTCTTTCCCTCATACGAGGGAGATCCCCTTTTATTTAAGTGTTTGCTTTACTTTATTTCTATCTCTGTTTCCCTCCCTCAGCTTTAGATTTATGTGCCATTGTAAGCTTTTCTGACTGCTTCTGAAAAGGATTCCTGCCTGCTGGTGCTCACAGCATCCAACAAATCACTCATTTCACAATGTTCCTTTCTTTCATTAGATGCTATTTTTCATTTTTTTGTACAACCCTCACACTTTACTACATAATTTGAAGGATTTTGCATTCCACTCCCAAACAAGAGAAAAATATTTTATTTATTTTTGTTTTGAAATGTGGATTCAATCAATTCTGCTCCTCTTTTCTTTGTCGCCACAGAATGAAAAATAGTGAAAGGTACCTGCACATTAAAATGAATGTTAATTTAGTGGTTCTATTATTTAGAATACTTGATTTTTACCTTGAACAAGAAGGACAGACTCACTATCCTAACAATGTCCCTTGTGGCACTGTTTTCTGTGCTTCTGTGTTTAGCTGTCTCTTCACAGGGCAAAAAAACATTTTATTTTTCCATCAGATGTTTGACATTCAGCAATTTCATTTTTTTTAGTCTTTACAGTTTAGCCAAATGACATATATTTTGTTTCATGGTGAAGATTTTCCTTTGCGGGGGAAAGGAAAGTAAGCTTTGTGAGGCACTGGTGTTTCAACAGTGCCAAATGGTAGTGACAAACTGATGCACTTAAAATATTATTTATGTAGAGAAAGTCTGGTTCTGCCCACCTCCCCCCTCCAAAAAAAAAACAAACAACAAACCAAAACAAACCCCAAACCACCAAAACAAATTCTATTTTTGTCTTGGAGGGCAGGTATTTAATTTGTCCCTTGGGCTCCTCTCTGCCCAAATTTGGGATGACCACAGCCTTTCCTGTGTCAACCTGTCTCCTTATGCAGGAGATGGGATACCACCAGACAGATATATGTCTTGTAAAATTCTTAACTAATATTCTTCCTGATCTGTAAGTTAGAAACCAGATAAAATTATATTGCATCTTTACTTGAAGCAGTTGCATCACAATTTTTCTCTCTGGTCTCTTGGGTGTGATTCAATTGCTCAGCTTGGTATAGCCTTTCTCCAGGAAAATGACATCTGCAACGGTGGGTGAAAGACCAATCTAGCTGAGTTTCTCATCCCCACCAATGGCCTGGGGAGTGCATGCAAGAAATTAGTCACATCTTTCCCCTGACAACTCCATTTCCTCCAGTCAACAAAAATGATTGTTACATTCCTGTTTTCTTTGAACAACCCCTGGTAAAAGTTAGATCAGGTGCTTACTGTGTCTCTATTTGTGATCTTATGTTGCAAACACCCCCTTAAGATACTGGATTTTTGGCTTCCAGTTGTAATCCTTGTGGTTGTTAGTTTGGTAGCGTAAGTGCCAGAAGCTTGGTATAGCAAAAGATGAGAGGTCATCTATCTCAGCCCCCAGTAGCACTACACTGTTTTCTGTTATATACCCTTTGGGCATGGAGATTTTCTTTTTAAGAAGAGTTTCTTTACAGGGTCTGCACAGTTTGTATTGACAGATTGCTCTGCATCTCACTGTTAGATAGTTCGTGGTGCTGATCTTGTGGGCTTTTCTCCTTGCTTTTACTTCACTTAACTGGTCTTAATTCATTGCAACTTCTTCCTTTTGCAGTGCTGTACTGGGAAAATGCTGTCATAATACCCAAGAGGTTACAAGCAAGTTCACTTTATTTTCAGTTTTCTCCCCAACTGTCTTTTGAAATGCTTGTTAATCGTACACTGGACTTCTGAGTTTTTGTTTGATTTGGGTTTTTTGGACATTGTTTGTTTGGTTTTGTTAGGGATTTTCTTTGTTTGTTTGGAGATTTTTTTGTGGTTTTTTCACCTACTTCAAGCCTCCTGTTGAGAAGGACACAGAATTCAGTGTAGTGTCTCAAACCTGCCTCACCAGAGTCTCTTAAACAGTCCAGGAGTGCCGTACATTCACAAGCAGCACTGGAATATCCAGGGCTTGTCCGGACCAAATTTTCTGAGCACGTGAGTTGCATAGCGTAGGAAGTTCCTACTTCTTTTTCCTTGTGTTAATGACTTCTTAATTGCAAACTTATTTTAATTTTGTTCTCTACCCCTGTCCTAGAGCATATTTATTTTAGCAAATCTGTAGTTTCATTTTCCCCCCTTAAATGTACCATATCATTAAGCATATCTGTATGCTCTTCAGGCAATATCTTTTTCAAGATCCATCCAACAAATACAGTAATCCATCGCTCCTTCATGGTTCACCATTCACGGCTTCAATACATCTCGGGTTCCCCCTCGGCTTTACTGCCTTTACTGTATTTACAGTTACTTTGCAGATTTTGCTTATCTGGAACTGACCTCCCATGATATTCGAGGGATTACTGTATTATTTTTGAGCTATAAGTACTACCTGAGTTTTCAATATCACCTGTAAACGTAATTTGTTATTTTTGCACTCTTGCCATGTCCTTCAGGTGCTGCTTTAAAGCTGCTTCTACAGGGAGAGTCAGTGAGTGCATTCTTGTGACTTCATCTCTTACTGGTTTACAGTTATTTTTCACTTAGTATTCGCAGGGAAGTGTTCAGTCTTGGACTCAAGTTTTTTTGGAACAACCTTTCAGTAAAGGTTCTGTGATGCATTAGTGAGAATGGTTAATAATATACTGTTTGCTTCTTTTCCAACTAGTTTTGTCATTCACTTCATCAAGTCCTCCATTTTGTGTCCGGATGAAATGCCCCTCTGGTCTTCAAAACCATCCACAGCTGAGTCCTTACATCTCTGATCTGTGCAGATCTTCACAGTTGCCTCTGTAGTCCACTGTCAAAATAAATGGAAGAAGAAAAGGGGTAGCTGTTTAAGATGTGGCAGTGCTAATTTCATTTATATCCCGGGGGGTAATGACCTGATGAAAGTTGCCTGTGGGTTTTTTTGGTGCAGGGTGATTGATGCTAAATGAGCCAGTTTGCCTTTCTTTCAGTCAGTCTTTGCAAGCTTCATTAATCCCCTTTTTAGAGACAGAAACTTCTGAATCTTCCAGGCCATATGTTAAGCTTACACCCTCATTTGTTATCAGCCACAACAGGTCGTCTTAATGTTCTTTTACTATATGGGACATATGTGAAAACTGCTAGTGCTGGAAAGATGAGATGGTGCTATATGCCAACAGTACTTCACTTCATTTTTATAGGAGATCTCTAACTACTGTGCAGTGACCAGTGTGTGAGGAAGTTTGAACTTAAAATTATGTATTCATGATGTATAATAAGAAGTGTTTCCTCCACATGCAGATTTACCAGGAGGCAATTTATTTTGTTTGGTGAACATGGTTGTATTATATTTCCATTAAGAAGAAGTTGCTGAATCAGATATTTCTGAGATTTTTATAACTTGCTTAAGCTTATGCCATAATTAAAGAAATCTGCTGGGTTTTTTGCAGACATTACACTAATGTTTCTGAAATATGTTTTACTAATCTGTTACTGAATCACATTCCTACACAAATATAACTCTCAGGTGTCCTGCTACACTGGTGCTTTTAATTTCATTCTATTTACTGTGCTTTCATCAACACTTATGGATAATCTAATACATGAAATATAAATTTATTAAGATCAAAGCACTAAGTGTGGTGCTTTCATTTCTGTGGTATTTAAAACCTTTAGGTTAAACATAATTGACATACCTTTTGTGCGTATCTTTTTGGGCAAAATTACGTATTTTCCTTATTGCTAGACTTGCAAGATATTTAATTTCTCTCTAGATCAGGTCGTGAGATCTCTGTACCTGATAAGCAGAAAACTAAGACAATGGTATTTACAATTAGCAAAGTGTAAAGATCATAAGAAATGTCATTAGGAAGCAGCTATGGGAAAGAATCCTGTCCTTTTGCTATGTAGTCTAAAATCTTGCTTGTGTTCAAAGCGCGATACGTCTAATTTACCAGCTGTGAGGGGTCCCCTTGGAACTAGTGACACTATTTAAGACAGAAAGCACTAGAACAGGCAGGAAATTATGCAAAGTTGCCTAGCTGAAACACTGAGAAAAGTAAGAGAGGATGAAGCAAAAAGCAATGGTTTTGTGCTAATGTTACATGTAATACTGAATATTTATGTTGACACTGATTTGCTCTCCTGCTAGAATCTTGACTTGTGAATGAAGGCAAATTATAACTTACTACAGCCATGTGGTTCCTATTCCCCAGCTATTTGTTATAGGCTTGATGCAGTTTTCCATGATCAAGTAGTGGCTTCTTAAGAAATGTTGGATTTTGCTGCTGAGACTAATTCAGGTGCTTGAAAGTCTGCAGTCTGGTGTACATGCACAGCACAGGATACTTGACAGTCTGTGGCCATATTGAAAGTTGTATGCTTTTGGATGTCCTAGAAAATAATTTAGTGAATGACAGGTCCAGAGCAATGGCAGTATGTATGAGCAGTCAGCTGGGAAAAACAGAGCCTGGTTACAGGAATTATAAATGAGAACAACTGTTTCACTTGAGGAGAACAAAATGAGTGAAAAAAGCAGGCCAGAAATAAATGATGAGAAATAAAGGGAGCCAGTCTGGGCTCACTAATAGTTTTCTCTTCAGCAAACACTCCTAAGATCATGTTCCCAGAGGAGAAAAAAATAATACAAAAGTAAAATCTAAACTCAGAGAGCCACTCATCCATTCTGGATGGATAGCATTATGCTATAGCTGCTGGGATTGAGAGAAGAAAAAAAGGAGCCACTGGGGAGGTTTGGTGTCTTGACTGCCAAGGGCAAAACAGAACTAACTGTTTTCTTGGTACGACAGAAGAGATTTCTACTGCACACAGAGAAAATGAACCTAGCAAAGACACAGGCCTGTAGATAAGAGGGAGAGCTGCCAGGACAATGAAAGAAGGTAACTATTTGGCTGTGGTACAGAATTTCTTTTGATTTTCACTGAAAAACATACTCTGACTCTCATGGAACTTAAGTCCTTTCTGTGAAGACATTAACACGACATTTGCTGGAAAACATCAAGGGTTGAATACTATCCACACCTACCAGATGGGTTTCAAAGGAAGTAGTGCCATGTGTTTTACAAAAGGCTGCCCAGTGCCCATTTTGGTATTGAGAGGGAAAGTAGTTTGGCTGGTACTGAACAAGGTTTCAGAGGCCTTGGGCAAATTGAACACTATTTGAAACCATGCCTTCATCTGCTGGCTGCTGTTCCTCATGTCTGTTTTTCTTGTGTTCATTGAAGTCCATCTTATAAACTTCTTGTCAGTGGTCAAAACTTGCACTTTCCTGTTTGTGGTATATTACTGTATCAGACTGGAGCAGTTGAATATCTGTAGTGAGGTTTTCCAAACACTGCAATTCACCTGCAAGAGTCATAACTGATGAAGTCCCTCACAGTGTAGTTCTTGGAAAATATTTTAATTCAATTGCATTGAATAGCAATAGGAATACAAAGCAGCAGTTGATCTATTGGCTGTAATGAAGTATTGATTTGCTGCTCCTCAAGATCACGGGGACCTTCTGAGGTTCTTTTCAACCTGATTTATCCTTTGGTCCTGAGTTTGTAGTCATACTCCAATATAGGACATCTTCCTCAGCTTGGTATCAATGGAACAGAGTTGGTTGTTCTTGTGGCTGTTGAGCAAGACAGAAGTTGTATCTGAATTCCTTTCTTCACACATTTAACAGCACAACAACTGCCTTATTGGAAAAAAACACAAAAATGGAGTGGGTGGCAGGCGGCAGGGAAGAGAAAAGGCAGTGTGCAAAATCTGTACTGTGTTCAAAATATGAGGGCCTTTCCATATCCACAAATCTCCATTCTGTAGAGTGGAGCATATAGTTCTGTTACAGGCATGACTCTTTTAAATACTGCAAAAGATTGTCTCCATCCTTGTTCATTGAGGGCTTAGATTTATTGAGAAGCTGTTTGCCTAGCTTTTGCAGTACAGGACACAGTACAGTACAGTTGCTCTAAAGTGAGGATGTCTCATCATAGATGAAATAACACCGAGCTGATGTTTAGTTCTCCAGCACTAAGGGAGTTTCATATTGATGCAGACCTGTCTTCTCCCTGCAAGCCTGCATCAGCTCTCAGTTGCGGACTTTGGTTGACATGGATATTTGTCAGTGTCTTTGAAGGCTGAGGTCAGAACAGTATCACAGAAACCAGAGCTTTGTATTCATTAGGGCCAACAGGAAAGCTAAAAATAGCTGGCTTAGGAACATCAATAATGCTCAGTTTTCTTAGGCCTTGCTTCTGTGTTCAGTTTTGTGACTTGAAAGATTTAGTGGCATAACTGTGTCAGTCGGTAGATTTTAAGTGTCTTTGTAACTGACTTAACTATATCAGTAAAAGCTGTATATGTGGCTGCAGTTGAAAACATGCATTGTACTGTAACAGCTCATTTCACATTCTATATTAACTTGCATTGATGTAGATATATTTACATCAATTTGAGTTTGACTTCTTGGAGGCCAGGTGAAGAGACAAGCAGGAATGCTGCTTTAATTCTGATAGCTTAAAGTCAACCTTCCTCCTTATCCCTCAAACTATCTCATCTTTCTAAAAGCAATACTGCCTGTACTGAATTAGAAACTTGTTAACTTAGCTACACTAAAAACCAAACCCAAGCAGGTAGGGAATTGATTATTCCTTGGGGCATCTCCCAGCGAGTCGAGCAACTCTCATAGCTCATCCCGCTGACAGGTCTTGTTGACCTTGTTTAGGAAATATAAACTGATTTCACTTTGCCAAAGAACTTACCAAATAACCTGCTAGTAACATCTATCTGGATTTAAATATGGGGATAAAGACAAAAAAAGCTGTACAAATGCTACAAAAGCCTGATAGCAAAATCAGTATAAAGCCTTTGAATAATTGCTTCTGTGCTTGATTCTCTGTTCTATGAAAAAGTCCTGAGTACATGTGCTCACAGCCACACAAATACACACAATCTTATCCAGTAGCACAAACCAAGCCCCTACATGAGTTCAGAGCAGGTGAAGATTAGTATAACAGCCTGAATCATTTGTACTGCCTTCTTTTATGAGGAACACAAAGGCAGTTTATTCATTTGGGCTCCTGGTGGACACCAGCAGAGAGAAAAGGTAACAGCATAATCTGTTAGGGCATTGGTTTGGCACAGGGTGGGTTGTGGTTCCACCTGGAGGCTGTCAAGTCCTAACTGAGTCCAGATTTCAGACTTCAGTGTCTGCTATTGGCAGCAAATAAAGATTCTTGCAAAAGGATGTAAGCAAGGGCCCAAACACTATACCTAGAGCATCTCTTACATGTCCGTCATTAAGGTTCCTGTGTGTTATGAGACAAATATCATGTGGCAAATACTGAAAGGAATATAGATACTTTTTAAAATAATAGTTTAGCATTTAAAATAATTACTTCTCCCTCCCTCAAAACCAAAATGCAACAAATGAAATATCCTTCACAACAAAGCCCCAATAAAATGTAACAAACAAAGAAACCTGAAAAGCTTCCTGACAAAATGTAGTTGCCAAATTGAAGCAAGAATATAGAAGGCCTTGCTTGGCTGGAAACAGATTTCTTGCTTGGTCTGGAGGGTGGAGCAAGGAAAGGAAGTGATGTAATTCCTTACACTTGTACCCTTATTTCACAGAATCACAGAATACTACAAGTTGGAAGGGATCCACAAGGATCATCTAAGAGGACATGGCCTTAAGCTACACCAGGGAAGGTTTAGACTGAATGTTAGGAAGAGCTTTTTCACAGAGAGAGTGATCTCTTATTGGAATGGTCTACCCAGGGAGGTGGTGGAGTTGCCATCCCTGGAGGTGTTTAAGAGAAGACTCGATGAGGAGCTCAGTGACGTGGTCTAGTTGGTGGGGAATTGGGTATTTGAGCAGATGATCTGGATATGGATGAAATTTAAAGTCCATGTTGCTGTATTTCCTTGAAAACTTGCTCTAGGAGTTGGATGCTATTCTTGGTGGTTGATGTTTGTGCATTGACTATACTCTGTTGTGCCATGTTGTGTCTTTAAGAGACCCAGAGTCATGAGAATATTCAGCCAGAAGAGTCTTAGCTCTATCAAAATTACACAGAATTTACTTTGGGGTTGTCTGTCCCTAAAGTCTTGATTTCTATAACATAGAAGCAATGCAGTACCATGCTTTTCTGTGAACAGAAAGCAGAGCTTATGTATTGATACTGTATTAATACAATGCTTAAAAATAAAACAATAGGGAATGTTTTTTGTTATTCCTGCTACAATAAGTGACTATTGAAACGTCACTGTAAAGATTTAGTTTCATTGAGTAGAGTCTTGTTTGCTTTCCACATCACATTGGCTGTGAAACTCTTGAATAAAGTCATCATCCTTTTAACAAAATCTATAACAAAAATGTATCTAAAATACAACGTCATTACTGGAAGCAAACATGCATGCATAGCTCAACCCCAGACTTCAGTATTACTTAAGGTTAACTCTGTTAATATATGAGCAATAATTGATTCCCACTTTAGTCAAGGTAAAAAACATGCCTGGCCTTTCAAATACCAGTCTGTCACCTCCATCAGTCACCTGAAAAAATGGGATGCCTCATTCTAGACTCTTCAGGGCAAAGGGCATTAAAATCTTCTAATTTCATTTATCATGCTTTAATTACTTTATATATTTAGCATGTAGTTGGCTTTTACATTGCTCAGCAGGTTTGGATTTGTGGCGGCAAGTATGGCAATGCAAGCTGTGCCATGAGATTTCAAGCACAGGCTGGA
>WEKX01027511.1:91779-104358 GCA_013390025.1 Pitta sordida
GTTAAATGTTCACAGAGACATTTACCTCCTGTTTTCCTTTGAGACAGTCAATGCTCTTGATCCACTTCTACTGTTTCAATGACCCCTGGAGCAGTAGAAGAGTAGCCATATGGCTTGCAGTAGCTTGAATTTCAGCATAGAACTGAGAGACTAATTTTTTTTTTTTTTTGCCTCAATAGTGCTTTGAACCCTAAGAAAAAAAATGTCTAAGAAAAAAATATAGAAGCTACACGGCAATTTCTAAAAAGCAAAACACCATCTTGAGAGAGGTCAGCACAGGAGGTGTGCCTGGAGGACAGTCTCTTACAGCTGCCCCTGGAGAAACCTCAGTGGGTAGGAAGCAGATGGCTCAGCTCCGTCAACATCAGAAAGTCTCCTAAAACACCAGATTATTGAGGCAATGAGGTTCTGGCTAAGCTAACTACATCTGAGATGCTTGTGGGCATGGCTCTCTTTCGGCCCTTGCCTTTTTACAAGACGAAACAGAATTTTAATCCTTGAAAGAATATTTTATAGTGGAAGTATGTGAATATGAGGACTGCAACACTGATGAATGTTTGATAGTAGCAGTAGAATACTGGACTTGGCAATGTAGAAGGTCTTTTTTAGATTTATAATCCCATACTATTTATAAAATTATTAAATAAAAGCAAACAGTGGGTGGCATACCGGGGTTATGCTAAATATGAATAATTTAAAACAGTGAATAATTAAAACCTGTCTGGGAAGGGTTATGTAAATAATATAAATGTCAGGTGTGCACGAAAAATATGTGCACATATTATATTCTGGGATTGCATATTAGATTTTCTTGTTCAAATGAGTCCAAATCCGAAGTATCAGGGCTACAGTATATGCCACCAAGAAAACCAAATCTCAAACCAATATGAATATGTGCTTTACCGCTGGACTTAATGAGTTTTCTCTTCAAAGAAGACAAAGTGACTTGAAAATGGGAAATGCAAGTCCACTGCAGCTCCTGGGAATACTGCTCTGGCTTTCTCTTTATGTAAAGGTCATTGCAAATTGGGAAGTTTAATTCACATCTTGCATGTTTTCTGCCACCAGTCATGGTCCCTAGCTGATAAATAAGAATAAAAAAGAAAAATGAATTTGTTCTTGAAGAGAAGGAGTGAACCGTATAAAATCGGCCATGTGCTTCTCAGGGAGAGGATTTAGCCACACCCTTGGCTGCAGTGTGCTTTTTATCTATTTTGCAGCAAATGTATTTCTAAGATACTCATTACTTTAGTACAAAGAATTACAATGTATTCAGTGGGGGATCAAAGGGATGACATAGGAAAAGAGAATCTGAGTATAGGATTATAATTTCTAGTTTGAGTTACATAAGTACATGGGCTGCTAAATTTGGGTGTAGTAACTCAAGAAATGAAATTATTGTTACTGAAACTATGGAAATGAGCTTGATTTGTTTCTACAGCTCTAGCAAAATAGTACCTGGTTTTGCATTAAAAAGTCAGAAACAAATGAGATTATAACAAAAGATTTATGTTTGCAAGTCATCAACTGAAAGAGAAGGTGAGGAAGACAGTGTCATTGTAAAGGTAAAGGTTTTCAAAATCTCCATTGTACATGAACAACAGATTTTCTTCCTGTGGTGTAAACTTCACGTATGTTATACACAGAAACATTAATGAGTGAGAGGGTGTGTGAGGGAAAGAAGTAAGAATTTACTTATGGAGTGATTTTTAGGTTAAAAAACTATAAAAGAGATTTAGAGGAGGTTAGTTTGCTATTGTTTGTTTGGAGTTTTCTTATTTATTCTTATTTTTTATTGTAGTGATAGCAGCTATCCTTTCTTCTGACAAGAAGAAATCCTCTAGCACAGCATATCACACCTTTCTGAACTTAGAAGCTCATAAGCTCTATCATGTTTGTTACATGTAGTGTTGCTTTGGGATTTATTTCTGGGATATAACCTCAGTTATATTTGCCCTATAGGAATACTTTCACTGAGATACCCTTTTATGTTTCAGCTAAGGAGATCAAAAGATTTAGTGGAGTTTATGTGCCACTGCCATGCCTTTCTTTTTAGTGTCTCACAAACAGGGAAGGAATATAGGAAGTGCCTTTGTGTCTTACAGAGATCTGTGGTAGGCTGAATAAGAAAGAAGCTGAGTTAGTGCTGATAAGTGAGCAATAACAGCTAAAACACAAAGAGAAAGAATAATTGACCTTCTATTCTCTGCTTTCTAATTTGCATATGGGCGTGGAAGTCCCTCCCATTTCTCACAAATAAGAATCGTAGGAGAACTCACACGGTTCTGTCTTCTTAAAGCATCACCAGTGTGTCTAGAATAGCAGGTAAGGATTTTGAAAGATGGATTTTGAATGGTGCTGAAGGGGAAGTTCTGAAGAAACGATTCGTGTTTAGGTCTTTTTTCCCCCTTTGGTTTATATTGAATTGAAGGGCAGGTTTCAGATTGTTTTTACACTAGGTTGAAAAAATTGATGAGAACTACGTTTGAAATGACACATTTATGGTTTTCACTCGTTTTGTTTCTTATTTTCTTTACATTATTAATGTCTGCAACTGAAAAGAAGCTCAGGCTTAGAATAATCAGGGATATTGTCTATATGAAACTTCATTCCTTCAGTATTTTTCCCATTTTTCTTACAGTGACAGCTATTCATATAGAGGGTTTTGGTTTAGAGGACCATTTCCCAGAAGGAGTCAAAGAGTACTTTCCATAATTATGGCTCAATGAACAAATGATAGGATCAACCTAAAATAAGTGCTTTTCTTGGTAGCCAGATTGAAGATTCAGAAAGGCACAAGCTGGAGCTTTTGAGGGATACATTGAACAGAGTTAAGGATCTCAAATCCGTGAGGTCTTCCTCTGCATTTAAGAATCAAAGGTAGGTAGCTTTCACAGTATGGTTTGTATCTCTTACACAGGCTCATAAGGAATAGCTGAGATTTACTCTGTTATTTGGAGTGATAATTGGTCTCTGCAGAAGTGTTGGAGAAATGTACATAAAGCCATAATGATTTTTAGGAGTATTCAGCTCAATGTTCTCTGTAAGTAGTTTTCTAAGTAAGAGATCCTTTCCTCTTTTACTCTCCTTGCCTTTTAAGGAAATGAAATCTCCAGGCTGTGATTCTTTCCTCTCTCCTTCACAGCCCTGTGTTCTGGAGAAGGGACCATATCCCCGTCACACTTATGAAGGACCCAAGCCTTGTCCTATGCACTTATGCTATCCCAAATCTTGCCTAGGGAGGTGACAAACATACCTTTACTAGATTGGTACAGCAGACCTGAAACAGCTTCACTAATGTAACCTTTTGATACATGTGGGTTTTCTACAAACCCTCTCCCATCCCTTGACAGCAGCTCCCTGTCCACCTCTTTGCCTGCAGAGGGGAGAGGTGCTTCAAAACCTCTTGCCTTCTCCCTAAACCCAGCAGACAAAATTATTCAGATATTGTCTCAAGTTTGAGATGCTGTTTAGAGGAGTCTGGTAGCAGGTTCAATGAGGAATGGCTTGTTCTTACTTGCTAAGATCTAGGTGCCTTTTTGAGATTTTCATCCAGGCAGACCTTTTATAGTAATATTGACCTATAAGTATGGCTTTGGGAGTCCACCCCCTCACCACCAATTAAAATGGAGGTAATTGAACAAAAGAAGGCCTTGCAAAATCAAACCCGGCGGCTTTCATGCAATTTATGCTGAAGTTGGAGATAGTACCTATTTAAGCATAAAGAGTCTATAAAACATCCACTTCTTTCCCTCACTGTTATATACTGCAGCTCCCTGGGCTGCGTTTAGCATGATGCACAAATAAAATTTCTAGGCAACCAGATCTGTGTTCCTACTTCTCTTATTATGAGGCAGTAATTCATTTTCCATTAATTTTCACACAGATTATACTTTTTTGAATATTAACAAGAAAAGAGTTAGAATCAAAGCCTAATCCACAATTTGCAGCAAATAAAAACAGGTAGCAGCTTTTTGTCTTTCTTTGTGTCTATTAATCTTTTGAGTCAATATTATTCATAAAAATAAATATCTTGAAGAATTAATTTCATGTAACTTTAGGCATCTAGAGTAGATGTGTCTCTACAGTTCATTTCCTCACCTCTTTCCATGGCATTAGTGGCAAGAAATGAGCAGTAGGCCATGACTCATCTGAACTTCTTCAGGCAACCAATTAGGATGTCATTTAGGGTGACACAATGGGCAGAGAGAAACCTATGTTTACCCAGTGGCAATCATGGCAGCCCAAGCCAAAGAAGAGACAGTAATTCAGAACACTCTTCCAGACAACTTCTGTGCCAGGTGATGTGCACAGCCTTGTTGGCATCACAGCAGCCCTGAAAGTACAGGAAAGGGACCTGAAAACCTATGCCTGTTTGATGGATCTTTTACTTTATCACAGATGTTCAGATTGTCTGTTTCACAGCGTTTTTTTTCTGAGCAGGTAAAGATGAATAGATACTAGCAAAAGACACAAAGATCAAAAGTTTATTTTCTTTATGTTTTATTCTTTCTCTACCAAGAATAAGACTAGGAAACATTTGTTAATTATATTTTATTTGTTAAAAAACTGAAAACATGAGTAGCCTTTAAAATACTTAATTCAGACATATAATAGCAAAATTTCCTAGGAGGTAAATGATTTTTTTGGTTGTTGTTTTTTTAGGCCCCCAAAAGTCTTCCAGGAAAGACTTTTTTTCCTCAGGCAATGAAAATACTTTTCTTTTAAACAAGATGTCTGTTTCCCTTGGGAAGTCAAACTTCTTTCCAGTTCTAAGACTTCTGTTCAAGACGTGTTATGCCAGGATAGGTTAGCATATCACTATTCCATACTTGAACACTATAATTTTCTGCTTATACTCTTGCTTACTCAATTCCTTCCACATGTAACTAGATATTTTATTTTAATAGTGATTAATAACTCTTCATTGGTTTAATGTAATGTTTAAACCAACCACGAATAGCAAAAATACACTGCTTAAATTCCAAGCATATCTGTCTAACCAAGGCCTTAGTCTCTTGCCCACAGAGCAAAATCACAGCCAGTCCACAGCATTCAACATTGCAGCAGTACTATTACATGTACACATCAGCTGCAGACACATTTTGGTTGAGGCTTTTGTTCCTGAATGCATTTATTAGCTGGGACTATTGGTAGCTGTGAGGTTTAGAACATATAAAAGAAGGGATATCCTGACTTCTCCCACTGAGTAAAAAATGTGCAACAGCAGTTCTGGCCTGGTGTGTCTTCCAGGATAATGAATTGCATTAATTCAAACATGATACTGCCACACTTAGAAGATCTGCAGGTCCTTGCTGTCAGTTAATTGAAGCTCTCTGGGACTCAAACTGAGCTCATGTAGTCAGCAGAGCAGGTGCTTCTTTGCAGTAGTGTTCCTGCAAGGGTTTGTAGCAAGGGAGGGATGTGTATTTATTCCACAGTAAATTGAAACTGCTGTTGCAATCTGTTTGCAGTGGTAGAGGTGCACACTTTGGCTATGGAGAGTGTTGTTTCATGTATCAGAAAAACCTGAACTTCTAATGATTGAATTTGTTATGCCACTTTTAAAATAGAACGGGGTTATTTCAACCAGAGAAATTGTTATGTTGTTTGTGCAAATTGGAATACCTTTAAAATCTGCACCTCAGGACAGTTTTAAAAGGTTAGTTACACTCCGTGTTGTGACAGAGTTGTAGGTTCAGGTTCTCCCAGGAAAAAGAGAGGGTTTGAACTGATATCTCATCTGTTCTACACCGTGATATGAACCTAAAATGAATATGTACAAGCCTATCTGTAGGACTTGCATTTAAAGTAGACTGGACAAGACAAAGAGAAAATGTACTTGGGAATCAAGGTCACTTTCATTTGAGAAGTTTGGTGTGTTTACCTGGTCATTGGGGAAATAAGTACAGTCAGTGGAAAGGAAAAAGGAAGAAGCGAGTGCTTGCAATCCCAGATGAGTAGTGTAGTGGCAAATAGCAGCAAGGTGTTTGCTAATAGTGTAATGCAAAGCTTGTGTCATACTGAACAAAGGTTGAGATTATTGGCATTTGAAATGCATCCATCATCAGTATCCATTTGGGGGAAGACAGCACTAATATTACTTATCTTTGCTTGATTTACAGTCTTCTGTGGCTTGAGTTTGGCTACTAAGCTCCATAGTGACTACTTTCTCCCCTGGATGAATTTTAGCCTATCTGCCGCTCAGATTTTGTGCAGTCTTTCTGATACTATGAAGATCCTGCCTCAATTTAGGAGAGAAAAAAAGATCTCTTTGGAACTTGCTATGTTATCAACTACACAGCTGAATGTTTCTGTTGTTCCTCTGAATATGACTGTTCATCAAAATGTAGCTGCTCTTTTATTGCTTAGATTTGAACACATGTTTTTCTGACTTTTTCTGTTTCATTTATTGAAAGTTGACAGTATGGGAAAAATTTCATACTTTTGTTTTTGTCGAGATATACAGACCCAGAGGAATTAATTTATTTTCTCATATGGGAAGGCTGTCTGCTGACTTGCTCTGCAGTGGAATTCACTCCCAGTTTCTAGCCCAGAGGAGAAGGAATGTTGAAAGCCTGGATCTGTTCGTTCTATATGCTGCCATTGTGCTTTTTAAAAATAAGGTAAAGCCTTGAAAGCAAGTGAAAGAAAAAGTGCATTGATTTAATGTCAATGGCATTTGTAGCTCTAAGTTGCTCAGGCTGTTTTGAAAATACTCATGAATCTCTTTTGTATTATTGTTGATCTGGGAGGGAGGCTCTACTCATTGTCCTCTCCAGGCACTCAGCAGCCTTGCTGGAGCAGCACCTGCAGCTTTCGCGATTTTAAGAAAAACCTGCAGGGTTGGCAGATCTGCACCCATCAGTGCTGCTTCAGCTGCACTCCCTCAGCTGTGCCCTCCACCAAACACCTTTAGGTTTCACACATCCAATTGCTGTGCACAAGACGGGAGATGCAGGCCAGGTTTGTTGTGTACAGGTGAAATGTTTCTGAATGCGTCTGTGCGGCTTCTGCCTGTGCTCATTGACTCCTGTTGAAATCCCTCAGCAGCTCCTGGGAAGCTTTCCCTTGTCCTGAGGGATGACTGCATTGGACCCATGCGGAGCAAACCTGCCCAGCTCCACAGGTGGGCACCTCCTGCCTGCACCTGTCCACTCATTACACCAATATTAAGTGATCTAATAACAGCAATTGTGTGGTTCTCTTTGCTTCACTTGAACATCTGCTTGAGCGTTTCTAGCACAGCATGGGAGAGCATTATCTTGGTTTACAGCTTATCTTTCTCTAACAACATCAGAAATACCAGCCATCAATATGCTCCCTCTTGAGAGCAAACCCTTTGCAGGTGTGTCAGCTGGCTGCACTTACATCCACAGGCTTTCGTACTCATCTGGTGTCAGCTCATCATAACTACAAATCTGTGTAGTTTTACAATTATTTATTGCCATACGGAGGAACCAGATGACCTAATCAGTCTTGTTTTATGATTCATATGAAGAATAGTAACTGATGTTAGTCAGAAAAGAAACATCTGAGGCTTTGAACAAATTTCCATTAAAATATGTTTTTCATATTATGACATTTATTTCATGAAACATTAACTTCATTTTCTGCAGACTATTTTAACATTTAGAGTTAAAGGTTTTCTCTCACTTTTGTATTACTAGATAACTATAATAATGCAGAATATATCATAAAGTTTACAGAGAGCTGTAAGTCTGAAACAATGTTACAGCTCAAAAATAGAAATGAAACAAAGTCCGAAGAGAAAACTGTCAATGAAAATTGGTAGAAATTGGATATGTATGTAAATTACAAAACCTAATCTACTGAGATTCATAGGGCAAATAACTCTAGCTACTATTACTTGGCACCAAATAGAAACATTTCATTGAAAGTACAGCTGCTAGAGAAATGAACTGATAAACATAAATTGAACATAAATGGCCGCAGGCAAACTGGAGTACCAAGCAGAAAAGGAACAGGGGGAAAATGGTGTTTGTATACATGTGTGTGTACAGTATTTTATATGCACATAAACATCTGAAAGTTTCAGAAATGAAGAGGATTGTCAACAATCCCCAACCCAACAAATTTCCCAGATGAAAAACCCTCAGCCATTCTCCCCAGCGATAGAGCTACTCCCAGGCTGCCGGGTGGTGGAGACTCTCCATAACGGGGCCCTGCTGTTGATCAGGATGGGATGAAATGATCAGAGACAAAAGGGATGGAAGGATGAAATCAGGCTCTGAATTTCATGCCCTTCTTAATTGATTAATTTAATTAATTAGGCTGTTATATAAGAGCTTATGTAAAGTCTTAGCCTGATATAATTTTTATGAGTTTAAAATTACTCCATTATTCCTAACAGTAAGTGGGGGGAGGGGGGGGGCGGAACAGAGTGTATACCTTATCCCTCTTCTCCTTCCATTCTTTGCCTAGAGTCTCAGCTAGATATCTTTCAGTTAAATCCTTACTCTAAGGACACCCTTTAGTAAACACTAAAAATACATATAAAGCCGTGTATATACATATGCACATATAAACACCCCTCCTCCTCCCACATACGTAAATGACATAAGTCATTCTCTGCAGTTTCCTAGAAACCATACTACAGATGTGGTATTTAAGAGTGAATGTGGCTAACGTTTATTAGACCTGAACTGTATTGTGGGTAATTGTCCAGTAATAACCTTTGGTAAATTATATGAAGCCTTTACTTTACTTAACAGGGAATGCAGGTTCCCAAAACTCTAATATTATCATCATTCAAGATAATGAGCAACACAAACCATTCTATTACCAATCTAAAAGCAATAAATGTCAAAGTAAAGAACTATGCAATATTCTGGCCTGGAAGAACAAAGGACAAAAGTAATGATAATGCCTTTTTATATCTGCAGTCTATTATATCATGCATAAAAAATGACCCTGTAATTGTAGACAGTGTTATTTTAACAGGCTGTAGAAAGAAAATGTTGGAGGTGGAAAAGGGAGTGTTTTGTACACTGCCCTGAAAAATGTTGTAGGGTTAGTAAATGGGGATATCTGATGATTAATTTGAATTTTATTGCTGGATTACTCTGAAGCAGTTTTGTTTATCATCATGGTCATCCAGAACTATACAATGTAACACGATGGTCCTTGCTTGTCATGCTGGTGGCTTCACTAATAACTTGATGATAGCCTCGGTTCTCCTCTGACACAAGCATAAGCATGAAAAAAAACCAAAACCCCTTCTAAAACACAGGTTATTCATCTATAGAAAATTCTTATTTGGGCATTTATAGATAATTGAGAAGCCACACAGCATCTGGACATTCATTCATTATGAGCCCAAGAGTTATAAGAAGTAAAGGGTGCTCTATCTGCTCCTACACATGTGGTGGTGTAGATTCAGATACTCATGGATTTGAAGAGTGACTTCACTTTGAACCATTTTTGTTTAATTTTTTTGCAAACAAAAGCAGAAGCTAATAGACTATTTGATCAGCATTCAGAGCAATATTTTTCAATAACCTGAAACTCAGGAAGCCAATGCCTCAGCTATGCCTTTTTAAAAAGTAGGATAATTCTTACTTTCTTTCACCCTACATTCACTGCCTATTTTGAGAAAACTTTTTACTCAACAAGTGCTATCTATTAGTTTGCATGTGTTCCATGTCAATGTATAAATGTCTGTAAAGGAAGGCATTTACTAAAACAAATATTTAAATGGAATAGTTCTCTGTGGTTGGAAGAATCATCCATGATGCATCTTTGACGTACTATGGAGGCAATTAACACACATTGCAATTATCTTTTCTATTCACTAATAGGAACAGTCAAATTCTGCCCCTAAGCATGTGGAGCTGAAGTAAATCCATCCATCCTGCTCTTTCTATACTTGAGGACATGAGAGTAGGACTTACCTGTAAGGGGAAAGGTTGAGGGTTCTTTGTCCAGAAATGAACACTTTGTTGCAAATATATTGCCTTATATCATTCTTTATGCCTTTACTCCTTTGGCTAACACAAAAGATTCCATCAGATTCAGCACTTTGTAGGGGTCAAGCCCTGTATGCTTTCATCAGGTGAAATTTCATTTTGTGCTTTTTTGTGCTTCAGTGCCTTTTTTCAACTGGCATATAGGCCATAAATCATAGAATAGTTTATAGAATAGTTTTGTTTGGAAGGGACCTCAAAGATCCTCTAGTTCCAGCACTCGGAATGTGGGCAGGATTCCTTCCACTAGACCCTAACCCATCCAGCCTGGCCTTGAACATTTGCAGGGATGGGACATCCACAACTTCTCTGGGCAATATATAAAATGTGATATTAAACTGAACTAACTTTGCTTGTATTATCCTTATTAGGCTCATTTAACAAGTTGCCTTTGTCATATGTTTACTGTTCATAAGGTCACATTACTTCATCACCTCAAAAATAAATTTCCAGTGTTTGTCATGTAGAAAACAGGCCCCCAGAACCAAGCTGGGAAATTTAGGGGTTTATTTGTGGTGTTGTTTAATACAAGTGACAGGAAAATAAAAGAGCAGCAAGTAGTTGTTTTACATGTATCTTTCTTTTTCAAGGAAAACAAACGATTAAACTTCTCAATATTTTCCTTTTCCTGTCAGCATAGATCCCAAACCTGTCAAGAGAATGTCAGGGGGTGGCAGCGCCTGTCACATCTTTGCTCTTGAAAAAGATCAGAACCTGAGCTTCCTGATGGCACAGCCATACTGCAGTTTCCACAGCAGATCTTAGAAAAGATGTTCCCCATGAGAGTTATATAAATAACTCTTTTCAGGTAAATTCCAGAATAATGAACACAGCTTGTGTTGTGTTTTATTTTTGCTCCTTCTTCCTGGTATCTAAATGCGTGCTGCATGTTTTTCTATATGTTCATCTGTTTCTGTTTGTCTGTAACTTTATGTGATAGCATCTGTGAGTGGTAGTTTTGTATAATAACATATATATAAGTGAAATCAACAGTTGGGTTTAAGACCTGTGTTCAGTAAGCAGAGGAGTTTTGGATGACTGTTCCTAGTTACTATGGATTGACTGCTACATAGCTGGTATGTGAAGAGGGATTTAGTTAAATAATTTGTCTAGATGTCAAGATTATGGTCCTCTTTTCTTGTGATACTGTAGGGAAAAAAGCTAGCTCCTTTCCATCTGAAAAAAAGTCACCATATATAGAACAGAACTGTATCTTGGCTCACTGGCTTCCCATCCCAAATGGCATTTGGTTGCTTATCAGACTTTGTCAGGCTCAGAAGCATGTGAATGCATCCTCAGAAAAAATTGTAAATGTTAATACTGCCACTGAGCCGGGAGCAAGATAAGTGACAATGTCCAAGATTGTTAGGAGGAAATAATTAGGGAAATTGTTTTGGAATTGTTTATATATTGAGTTATAATTTCCAAACTGAATGGGAGGCCGCAGGAATGTTCCAAGGATCACCCTGAAGGCAGGAGTGTAAGAATACAAATGGTACATCTGAGGTACAAGGATTTTCAGAAAGAAGATAAAGGTCTTCCTCTGTGAAAAGAGTAAGATATCGCTCATCCAGCTTTTGGCCCATTTGGCAGTGCACAGTGAGAGCTGGCACATCACTAGTAAAACCATAATGTAAGGCTTTGCAAAAATTTATCGATGACATGACACACTTTTTTGGCAAATCAGGAAGGTTTAGAGGTTAGTGATTGGCTCCAAGCCACCAAAAGAATTAAGAGTAACATAATAAAAGACCAGTAGAATTTTTCTTTTTTCAGTCTTGTTCTGCATAACAATACTTACTTATTCAATCTCAGACCTGTTGTTCTGGGCTTCACTATGAGCAGTGGAATCATCACATCTAAATTGGAATACCTATCCTCATGGATTTGCTTGAAAACATCCCTCATCTCGCTCATCTCCCACTATCTCAGCAGTTCCCCATGTTGGTCAAATGTTGGTCTCTGGCTAGTCATCCTGAAATTGCTGCAGATATGTTTAAGCAGATATGAAGTACTACCATTGGAATTCCTTACTGTGGAGTCAAATCAATTGCTCCTGCTACTTTCCTTATTATAACATGATGTGCAACTCACCACCAGAGAAAGTAACTAGTTTTCTTAAGATTGTTTCTGCAATTTGCCCGCTTTTGAAAATCAGTATTCAAGAATCTCTTATTGACATATTTATTTCATGTGTTAGAATACAGCTTTTATTGCCTATGCAAATAATTCTTGTCAAACTGAAGAAAAACGCCACTCTTTTAATTTTTACTCTTAGCCAAAATGAGGGTTGATTTAATTCTTTTGAATAGCAGGTTATGTCTTGTATATGAAAATGCTACAATTAATTTATGCCAACTAAACTTTCTAAGCTTACTTTTTACTAGCTGTACATCTGTAAATTTTAAAAATGCTCATTAGAGTCAACAGTTGCATACTAAATTTTTGCCTCTTATGTATAGTTTGATATATATATGATACATAATTATTACAACCTGAGGATGACCAGTACAAATTAATTGACTTTTCCTAAACATTTCCAGTTATCATCCAGCATTAGTAATATTAAGAAGATCACAGAATCACAGAATAT
>WEKX01027515.1:4956-34095 GCA_013390025.1 Pitta sordida
AATAGAGAGGGATTTAGGAGTAATGATTGACAGAAAACTTAATATGAGCCAGCAGTGTGCCCAGGTGGCTAAGAAAGCCAATGGCATCCTGGCCTATATTAGGAACAGTGTGGTCAGTGGGATTAGAGAGGCTGTCCTTCCCCTGTACTCAGTGCTGGTCAGACCACATCTCAAGTACTGTGTGCAGTTCTGGTCTGCCCAGTTTAAGAAGGATGTTGAGCTGCTGGAGAGGGTCCAGAGGAGGGTGACCAGGATGGTGAAAGGACTGGAAGACAAGCCCTATGGGGAGTGACTGCGGGATCTGGGGTTGTTCAGCCTGGAGAAGAGGAGGCTCAGAGGTGATCTCATTGCTGTTTACAACTACCTGCGGGGAGGTTGCCGCCAGGTGGGTGTCAATCTCTTCTCTCAGGCTGATGACACCAGAATAAGAGGACATGGCCTTAAGCTATGCCAGGGGAGGTTTATACTGAATGTTAGGAAGATGTTTTTCCCAGAGAGAGTGATCTCTCATTGGAATGGTCTGCCCAGGGAGGTGGTGGAGTTGCCGTCCCTGGAGATGTTTAAGAGAAGACTCGATGAGGAGCTCAGTAACATGGTCTAGTTGTTGGAAGGCTTGGATGGATAGAGCATGGTGCCCATGCTTCCACTTGTCGGTCTGATCCCTGGGTGGGCGTTCACATGGGAGTTGGACTAGATGATCCTGTGGGTCCTTCCAACTCAGAATAACCTGTGAACCTATGAACCTGTATTTTATTTGACAGCTTAGTTTTTGCCTTATTGACTCACCAGATTTACGACAACAGTTTTCTTAAGAAATAAATACCCTGATGTATGTTCGTCCATACATTACTTTCCCATAGGTAGACAGAATAGGTGTTGTTTCTTTAAGAGACAAATGTCCTGGCTCATGTTTTCTTTAGTTACAACTACAAATTCCATTCGCAACATTTATCTATACTTAAGCTCTTATGTTGTTAACAAAGTGTTCTATATAATACAGAAGTTATAAGCTAAAGTAATGCCTGACAAAATATAAAAGTGATAACTACTTTAATCAATTCATGTGAATAAATCATGGTCCTTAAAAATTTATTACAAAAATAATTTCACAAAAGTATGTTCTCCAACACTGTCTCCTTCTAGCCCTCACCCAAATTACATTCTTTAATCACTAACTTTGAGAGAGTAAAGTAATCCTATTCAGGAGTGAGGATACACCATTAGATCAGAAAACCAATTATGAAAAATTAAAATGTAGCCAGAAGTATAATGGATGTTCTATAGAACTACAAGAATTGGAACTGTATTTCCAAAGAGTGCTTAAGTACTGTTTTATTTCAGAAAAAACAGGGTTTCTCAAGGCTGGCTTTTCCATAGAAGAAATTTCTCTGCTGTTTCTTACTCTTAAATTGAAGCATTTTACATATCTGATGGTTTCTATGTTTGTTGCACCATCTGCATGCAGCTGTGTATGTTTTGCACCATGGGTCTTTGTTAACTTAGAGTCAGAGACAACTTTAATACGGGATTCTTGTGCAAAAAAAGACCAAATACAATTATTATTAAACAATAACAGGCCTGGATGCCCAGCCAATTACATGACTACATCCCAGTTCTGCCTTTTGTATGCAACCACGCTACCTCAAGCTGTGATCTTGTTGGAGCTCATAGGCAAAGCAGAGCGGGGCTGGTGAGGCAGGAATATGGATTTACTCTGGAAATAAGGCACGGAAAATAACAGAAAATGAATTAGTAATTAAGGAGGTAGCCTCTCATAGAGTCAGCATTGGCACTTTACAGAATTTTATCCTGAAGCTTCTGGAAGTGGAATTTTTCTTCTCTCTCTTGATGTTCTAATCTACCAAGAAAAAATAGGTTTATTTTTATTTAGGGAGATCCTTGATAGTAAAAAGATACTCCAGATGTAAGTAAGTATTAGATGGTTGACAATGTCTTATCTTACTCTTTTAAATACTCTCACAGTCTTGTCTAATTTACAATCTTTGAATACCTGGCAAATATGGAGCACTCTGCATCTGTATCCTTCTGATGACAAACAAGGCCACAGAACTCACCACCATTGTGGCAGCGTCATTTCTGATCTTAGAACTCCTCCTCTGCCTAAAGTGAAACACCTGACCATCCTATGCTTGAGGAGGACCTTGTGCAACAACCTCTCCTGTGCCAAGTAAATAAAAGGCTGTGTTCTTCTACAACGTCAAGCCAGAACAACCTTTCATTGCCATAGGAAGAGCTATCCCTGCCACTGTTTCCCAAGCCTGCTCGTTCTTATCCTCACATTGTTAGCTCCCTTGTACTAAGTCAACCTCCTCTCAGCTGTTTGACAAAGGATTTAGGATCTGAAGTGGGTTAGAACATACCACATTGGGGGAAAAAAGAGAGAGAGAAAGAGAGACAAGAAAAATCATAAATAAAGAGCAGAGGAGTTGATTTTAACACAGCTGAATAGTCTCAGAAAGCTTATAGATTTTACCAACCATCCTCCCAAACTTCTTAAACAGTAATAACAATTATGTCTTATCTTAACAATATGAGCAGCTATGTATAACAGAATTACAACGTAAGAAAAAAACCCCCTGTAACTGCATGCTTCTTGTAACACCCATCATCATCTAACTGGATCTGACATGTGAGATCAGGGACTAGAAAAGAGGCTGCTGTGCATTAATGTGTGTGCGTCAGCCAAGAGGCAGTGTGAATGTGTTTCCCCACATCAGACCCGATCGGCCTACTGAGAAATGCTTTGCTCTCAGGCAGAGTGCTGGAAGCATTCTGCCAATTTTATTGAATTGATTTTAGAGGTCTTTGAATCATAATTTCTTTCTCTTTGCTCCCAGGCAATTCATTCTCCAGTTGATTGTGAGCAGAGCTGAATAATTTACATTAGGCCTACATCTATAATAGGGCAAAGGTTTGTCAAAGAATAATGTAGCTACTAGAAACAGAAGGTGCCTTATTGTAAATACCGGAGGCAAAAAAATCTCAAGGCAAAAGATTTGATGAACTAGATAAATCCTTTGTCACATATCTGTCTGCAGCATGCTTTTGTGTAGTAGAAAAAGATACTTCAGGAAGCTAACTAAATACAAGATAAGAAGTCCTCACTCACTGTTTTGGTTTTTCTATTCCAGATTAAAACACCGAAATTCTAGGCAGCACCAGAACAAGAGGACATGGTCTTAAGCTACACCAGGGGAGATTTAGACTGGATGTTAGGAAGAGCTTTTTCACAGAGACAATGATCCCTCATTGGAATGGTCTGCCCAGGGAGGTAGTGAAGACGCCATTCCTGGAGATGTTTAAGAAAATACTGGATGGGGAACACAGTGACATGGTCTAGATGATGGGAGGCTCGGATGGATGGATGGAGCGTGGTGCCCATGGCTCCAGGATTGTGGATTTGATCCTTTGGTGGGCCTTCACTTGGGAGTTGGACTAGATGATCCTTGTAGGTCCCTTTCAACTCAGAATAACCTGTGAACCTGTAAATTACTTTAGGTCTTCTCCAGCCCATGGACAGACAAACTATAGAAAGGAATTAAAATGCCAAGTGAACACCTTAACTTTGCAAAATGCTGCAAGGATTTAAGAAGTTCTTTAACCCACAGACATTTCTTGGTGCCTCTCTTTTGAGTTTACTTGCTTCCCAAGCTCTTCCACTGAACAGATGAGATCACAGAAGCATTCTCTCTGGAGCATCTAAAGAGGGGATCTGAGTTAATTTGCTTGATTTTGCTGGAATTGGATAATGAACAATTCACCACAGAAAAAACCATCAGCTCCAGCTGGTGCATGTGTGCAGGCCTGAGGCTCCAGCTGGGTCTGCAGGAGCAGGTCAGCTCTTTAAAGCACAATCCATGAATTCACACCAGGTCATTAGCAAAGCAGAGTAAAACCCTTTTCAGAGATCATTATCTTGGTTCAAGCACTCCCATGAGGAAGGTCATCATTTAACTGTTAACATTTTTGTCCTTTGGGCCTGTCTGTTGAGTTCCCCTGTTTCATACATATAATTGGTTTTCATATATGGTTATATAATATATAATTTTTATAATATATAATATATAGTTTTGAATGTCCTTCTTGAATGACACGGAATTGCTTTCCTCATAGACGATCAGTCATTATCTGTTTAGTCTGGAGAAGAGGAGGCTCCGAGGGGACCTCNGCTCATCTTAAAACCATTGACACTTAGGTGAGAAATACACTTTGAATACGTATAACTGTCATTACCTACTGCAGTTGATTTTCTCTTGGGGTCTGTAACCATTAAAGCATTTAGCAAATGAGAACATGTCCAAGACTACCAGAATCATGTAATGTGTAATTTAATATGTAAATATGGTGTAGAATTGTTTAATCCCTTTAAAGCTATACTTTGTTACAAATTATTATTCTGCTTGGATTTTATACCAGTCGGCACTTGAGTGTATTTACCTGTAGGTAGCACCTCTTCGTACCTAAAGTCTCTCTGCCTAATTATATATTTTTATTGCATAGTTTTCTTTAAGTACCCGTAGAATAAATAAGGTCTTCAATATTACTGAAAAAAAAAAGTATTTCATTCATATAAAAAGATATGAGCCTTGGTTTTTCTTTTGTGTTCATACTGATGATGAAAGCAGCTTTAGTCAGGTCTTTAGGTATTTCAGCCGCCAAGCAAACAGGTTTATATTTGCAGCTGTGCTAAGTAGAACAGCGCCATCTAGTCGATTCCTGATGCTGCTGTATGGCTTGTCCAAGTGCGGGCTGTAGTTCCCCAGTAGGACAGTTCATTGTTGTTGTGACTTGGTTTTATGGAGGACTCTTTTTAAACTACTATTCTATCAGTAACAATGAGGTTGTTTCAGACTAACTTTTCTTTGCATTCTTTATTGAATACCCTGACCTCAAAGGAAATAGAGCTAAAAACTGAAAGGAGGTTGTAGTCAGGCAGGGGCTGGTCTTTTCTCCTTGGTCTCTGGAGACAGGATGAGAGGTCATAGTCTTAAGCTTCAGCAGGGAAAGTTTAGACTTGATATTAGGAAAAGGTTTTTTACTGAAAGAGTGATCCAGATTTGGAATGAGTTGCCCACAGAGGCGGTTGACTCGCCAACCCTAGAGGTATTTAAGGGAAGGCTGGATGAGGTGTTGAGCGATATGATCTAGATGTAGATGATAGGTTAGTTGTACTACAGGTTGGACTACATAATCTTTGAGGTTCTTTCCAGCCTTATCTATACTGTGAATACTGTGAATACTGTGACAGCCTTAAACTACGCCAGGGGATGATTAGACTGGATGTTAAGTAAAGCTTTTTCACAGAGAGAATGATCTCTCAGTGGAATGGTCTACCCAGGGAGGTGGTGGAGTCACCATCCCTGGAGGTGTTTAAGAGAAGACTCGATGAGAAGCTCAGTGACATGACCTAGATGATTGGAGACTTGGATGGATGGAGCGTGGTTCCACACTTGTGGGCCTGATCCCTGGGTGGGTGTTTGCTTGGGAGTTGGACTAGATGATCCTGTGGGTCCCTTCCAACTCAGAATAACCTGTGAACCTGTGAAAATGTATATATATGAATATGACACCAACATATGGAAATAAAAATAAAATAGAATCAAAACCACACCCCCCAGAGCCCCTGACAACACCAACATACCCAGGGCTGACAACCACACCAGCCACC
Organism: Pitta sordida; assembly: GCA_013390025.1. Classification (NCBI taxonomy): domain Eukaryota; kingdom Metazoa; phylum Chordata; class Aves; order Passeriformes; family Pittidae; genus Pitta; species Pitta sordida. The sequence goes on from WEKX01027515.1 coordinate 10,646, forward strand.
CACACCCCAAATTCCCCTAAAATGAATAAAAAAACTGTAACAAAAGGACTCAACAGCAGGGCGGATTCCAGAGTTTGCTGCTTATTGCTGGAATGGAACCAGCAGCAGCCTTTTTGCTGTTGGAACGTGGATTAACTGGGGTGCAGGGAACCCAGGGATACTAGAATACAGGAAAATACAGGAATACAGGAGCACAGGAGCACAGGAGTGGCAGGAAGTTCAGGTAACCTCCCAGGTGTGACAGGTGGGTGAAGAGTTTCACAAAACAGCTGTGTAAAGACACAGCATGTCTCAGGCACAGTCCCAGAGGAAGAAGAGAACGAGATCCCAGAAGCGGCAACTTTTTAAAAGCTTCTCTACCCCCTCCCACCATCATTCCATCACTGCCCAATGGGGAGCAGCTCCAAGATGCCGATGTTGTCTGTCTTCTGCTAACTCTGAAAGAGACGCTGAACCACGTCATATCTTGGCAGCCCCCAGCTGCACCCCATGTGCCACTGCCAGCTGGGTGGAGGCCTGCTCCCATCTTCCCCCAACAGCAGTGCCACCCGCCCACTGTCAGTGGTATGGGCCCCCGTGGGGCTGCGGGAGGTTGGCTCCTCCCCAATTGCACGCACGTGCACCAAACTGGGGGCAGAGAACACACCACCATCCCAACTGTCCTGTCCACAGCCCCCCACTGCTCGGGCCGCTGCCAGCACCAAGCGGCGGAGGATGGCAAGAGCCAGTGCAGCCCATGACAACACTGAACTGCAATGGGATTTCCTGATGAAAAGAGCCAGCCACCTGGATCCACCCTGGGAGAAAATGGAAAAAAATTCAGAAAACAGGTACAAGTTGAAACACACCTCAAACACTAACCCATGAAAAGACATTGTCACTAATCAGGTGAATTTGTCAGATTTTTAAAGGGGGTGTGTAGTGGTTTGACCCTGGCTGGATTCCAGGTACCCACTAAACCCAACCTCTCACAATACAAGATTGTTGTAAGTTCATGAAATTCAGTGAGGAGTGTAGACTGATTCTTAATTAAAATTGGGAGAACTTCAATGAACTAGTTGACAATCTGAGATATTCCTTCTAATGGATTGGAAGACATGGTGGATGGTCCCAGGGAATTAGGTTGGCAGGCAGGTAAGGTAGAGCACTTAACCGTGGGAAGCAGGTAGGTTAGACCACTCTGATATTTCTGCTCAAGTAGAGACGCTATGGCAGATAGAAAGGATTTTAAAAGAAATTTCTGGTTAAGCTCCAGAGAGCCTGAAAACTTTTTGTATGTACATGAAGCTCCTCTATGAAGGCCTCAGATACAAATGCAAATAGAATTGCATCCCTGCACCCTGTGCAGGACTAATGGATGGGTAAATGTAACTGACAGCAATAGGGCTTTCTAGGGCAAAGAGCTTTGTGGGCTATGGAAATACAAATATCCTAGAAGTCATTTTTCCTTATATGTCTCCGGAAAATGAGACCTTCTTTAAGTGGAAAAAAGAAATAAAATCTGCTTTAGCTTCCATAAAGACCTTATGGTAACTGAAGACCATGGCAAAGAAACGGACAATAATAATTGTAGTAGCAATGATAAAGTATGGGTAATACCAGCTGTATACATATATCTATCCACCTACATATAACATAGGAATTCTGAGATTATGTACTTCTACTCTTATAAGGGACCAACTCATCAGCTAGTGCAATTCTATTAACATCTATCAAGCAACATGTAATCATACAAAGTGTGTATGACTCTTGTTCTTAATTTTTTATTGCTTATTTTGAGTTGAGTAATCTATTCTTAGCAGGAACTCTCATTCCATGCAGGAAAATATGTAAAGAATGACACAGATAAATCACTGATATTAATGGAAACTGCCTGTGTGGATTCTCTATACATGAAACATTTCTATAGCACCAACTGTAGTGTTTGTTTTGAAATCCATTATATTGTGTGGTCTCGAAGTATGTTTTGGTAGGAATAGTAGTTCACAGAATTGTTCTAAACCATAACAACACAGATATGTTACATTCATAATTCTATTTTGCTTTTAGAAAGAAATTTGTTTATTTTACTGAGGCTTAGCAGACACATATGTACTGTAAGGCTATAGTGTGGTAGCCATGCCTAGTCTGAGCACCTGCAGACTTTACATCAGGGTGAACTTGATACACATGAACCTTCTGTGCACCCTGGTTTTCTTGGAAAGGAATGAGAGTGACTAAGCACAGCTCTCCGTTGGGTCTTTCAGACTTAGCATCTAGGCACCAGTGTAACAGGGACTTACATGGGTGCACAGTTCACACTGGAGAATTCACATGTCCATCAAGAGATTAAATTGACTAATAATCGGTCAACATTGTTTCATCTTGCAAGACTGTGGCCTTAGGTCTAATTAGGTAATGCTTCTTGTTCTACTCTGTAAAAGGAAGTGATCTCTTGGTCAGACTTCATCTGTGATATACATTTATACTCCCACATTTGCGAGAAACAGGTCATGTCAGAGGTCTTGCAGAATGTGAAACTCGCAAATACGTGCAGGTCATTAATATGCATGCAGGCCACAGCCATTGCTCCACCCCCAGTCAATCAGGGGCGCTGGGGAGCCTCTTCGACTCCTCCCCATGGGCTCTCACAGCACAGGCGAGGAAAGGGAAGCGTTTCTGTGCCCTGTCTGCCCGGGGAGACCTGCTCAAGAATCCCTAGACTTCTCTTTGGCCATGCTGCCGCTTCTGCAGCTGCTGACCACTCGTGCTCACAGCCCAAACCCTGTGCCGCTGCTTCTCTCGCCACCCACGTGACGGCCCTGCCGCGCAGGTGGGGGGTTCAGCTGCGGCAGCAGAGTGAGAATGTCCCGCTGGCCACCGTGGGCAACCCCACTTTCCTGGGACACTTCCCTTCCCTGCCTGTAGCCGTGGAAACAGTAACACGTGCCTGGAGGGGGGTCAGTCCCCGGCTGCACTTAGAGTAACAGGGGACAGCAGTGTGCCCAGGCAGCCAAAAGGGCCAATGGCATCCTAACCTGCATCAAGAATGGAGTGGCTAGTAGGTCAAGAGAGGTTATCCTTCCACTGTACTCAGCGCTGGTTAGACCACACCTCGAATATTGTATTCAGTTCTGGGCCTCCCAGTTCAAGAAAGATGTTGAAGTGCTGGAACAAGTTCAGAGAAGTGCAATTAGTATGGTAAATGGCTGGAAGATAAGCCCTATGAGGAGAGGCTGAAGGAGCTGGGTCTGTTTAGCCTAGAAAAGAGAAGGCTCAGGGGTGGCCTCATCGCTGTCTATAACTATCTAAAAGGAGGTTGTAGTGAGGTGGGGGCTGGTCTTTTCTCCTTGGTCTCTGGAGACAGGATGAGAGGTCATAGTCTTAAGCTTCAGCAGGGAAAGTTTAGACTTGATATTAGGAAAAGGTTTTTTACTGAAAGAGTGATCCAGATTTGGAATGAGTTGCCCGCAGAGGTGGTTGACTCAACAACCCTGGAAGTGTTTAAGGGTAGGCTGGATGAGGTGTTGAGTGATACGATCTAAATGTAGATGCTAGGTTAGTTGGGCTATAGGTTGGACTAAATGATCTTCAAGGTCCTTTCCAGCCTTATCTATACTGTGATACTGTGATACTGTGACTCATGACCCTCCCCCTGGGGCTGGACCAGTCTCGCCCCACAGGGAGCTCTGGCACCGCCCCTCAGCAGAGCAGAGGCACTGCTCATGCATCGGCCGTTTAAACTCATAAACGGCGGAAGCGAAATGGCAAGAAATTTTCCTTGCAAATCTCTGGGGGTTTGCAAAATGTGAAGGTTGCAATGCTGCAGGGATGTACTGTACTTTATTCCTTCCTTTTCTTGCTGCTGTATTATTCATGATCATGATCTTACGAGATATAGTGAGTTCAAGCGGAAAAATTTAAGGACAACGCACTTGAAAGAGTAAAAAGTACTAAAAATTTCATGATTAACCATATCCTGTGCTGAACCAGTGCCCTGACACGGACTTGCCTCCTGGATGCACTGCCTCTTCAATTATAGGTTAAGTTAAATGTTTACTACTTGCAAGAACAGCACTGTACAAAACTGCTCTGATTTAGTTTGAAAGAATCTGTAGGCCTTTGATTTCAAATATGCAGAATTACAGTTAAGGGTTATTCTTGTGCTAAGAATTGGGGACAAAATAGGCAGTCCTGGTTTCATTTCCTGCCTGTGCCTCAAACTCTCTACGTAACTCAAGATAAGCCACTAAGCCCTTTATTCATTATTTCAAGCTCTGTTAGACTGGGAAGCTAATACATACTTTCTTTCCCTTTGTATGCCCTTACTCTTGCTAATACTATGCTTTCTTGCTCAATGTACCTGATGTTGCATTTGTGTGTTAAATAAACAAGTACATGACTATAGAACTCCCTTTCTTCATACCTGTGTATATTCAGGACTAGCTCATAAACGTAAATGTATCTTGAATATCAGCACTTGCGCGATCTGCCCATTCAGCTGGTTGCAGGTATATTCAAGCTGGGATATTAATTCAGAGTTGTTTCCAACAGTATTTGATAAAAAATGTATCAGTTTTCAGGATTTAGTAGTTCAATCAGAATTAAGCTAGTTTTTTCTTCATCTGGTGTTCCTTATCAAATAATGAAGAAGGTTCATTTCACCATGTATACACATAACTTAGATTATTTGGTTAGAATACTTAGAATCTATTTCTTTCAGATTTCTAGTGTATTATACTGGAGATCCAGTGACTTCAAAATTGAAGAGGTTGTTTCTCTTCTCTCACGGAAAATTTTAGTTAATAAATTTTTAACGTAACTAACAATCAGCTTAACAGGTATTTTCATGACCAGCAGTTAAAGGCCACACTGCACATTATCACTTTATGATTTTTCTCAGTCAGCCTTAGAATGCCATTTATGGCCAATGTTGGTGAAAAGCTCATAAAAAATGATCACTATCAGTTAATGAACAGGAATACATTTGGATCCAGGGTTGATAATGTAACTGAATTGAGGAATGAAATAATGTTATTTACATTTCTTTACCAAAACCATCAGAAATGAAGATTTTTATCATGTATCCCAACTAGTCCACTCTTGAGTAAACGTATTTATTCTCTCCCTAAGGTCTCTGAGCGGGTCCAGAGAAGGGCGACAAAGATGGTGAAGGGGCTGGAACACAAGCCCTATGAGGAGCGATTGAGAGAGCTGGGGTTGTTCAGTCTGGAGAAGAGGAGGCTGAGGGGAGACCTTATCGCTCTCTACAACTACCTGAAAGGGAGGTGTAGCCAGCTGGGGGTCGGTCTCTTCTCTCTGGCTACAAGTGATAGAACAAGAGGACACAGTCTTAAACTGCGTCAGGGGAGATTTAGACTTGACATTAGAAGGAACTTTTTCACAGAGAGGGTGATCTCTCAGTGGAATGGGCTGCCCAAAGAGGTGGTGGAGTCACCGTCCCTAGAGGTCTTTAAGAAAAGGTTGGATGATGCACTTGGTGGAATGACCTAGATATTAGGGTAGTATGTTATAGGTAGGAAGGTGTGTTGGTAGCAGGATGGCAACAGGTTAGGTAACAGGTTTGGCTAGGTTAGGTAATAGGTGATAGGTTGGACTTGATGATCTCTAAGGTCTTTTCCAACCTTACTGATTCTGTGATTCTGTGATTCCCTGCAGTGTCAGTGCTGTAACTTTACTCTTTATGAGCTTTAACAACAAACAGGCACATTGATGTTTATTTGGGCATAAAAAAATGCTGTATCCTGGTCTGGACTTAGTTGCAGACAGAGGAATGGATCTCTGATGTAAAGTGTTGCCCTTGCAGTAAATGACATCTATCAGCTGTGTCAATGGCAATCTATCACCTTGTTCCAAAAAGTGGGAGAGAAACAGGGCTGTGCAATCCCACTGCCTTAATATTGTAGTTTTATTTTGGAGAAAAAATGTGCTTGTTGGCTCTGATCATTAAAACAATGAAAATTTTTCCTGTGATTAGGATTAGAGACGTATTGGTCCATAAAAAAATGTAGCATTTTGTTCTTCTGTTAAGCATGGGCCTGACCTGATCTGTTGGTGGCATATTCTAAATAGTGTCCAAGTTTCTCAGCCTAAGAAATTAAATCAATATCTTTTGATCTTCTGTGTATCTTGACATTAAGATTTCTGGATTGTATTTTTATAATTTTGTTTGTATGCATTAATGATTTGCTAACACCTGTTTTTTTTGGCAGATACCAAGTAACAACTAGTGTCATGGAGAATGCTAGTATAACTTACTTGAAAATCCTTTCTGTGTGCAGTAAATATGGTTAAATATTCCCTAAAACCAAAGTGCAGAATGCATCCTGAGGTTTGACCTACAATAGAAATGCAAATCCATTTGCTTCAGAATTATGCATCTTTTTATTGCATTTTGCTGTGAAAGCCATAACCTCTGTCCTATTCTTCATCACATTTGGAAGCATATCAGTCCATGAAAACTGCCAGTATAGGTTTGAATACTGCTATTTTCAGTGTTCTGCAGTGCAAGTAACCTCCCTCAACTCAGGGGCCTCCAACTGTCGTGGGCGGGAGGCAATAGCTGTGGGTAGTGCCATGGTTTAGACAATGGGTTGGTGTTGGGTTACAGGTTGGACTTGATGATCTCCAAGGTCTCTTCCAACCTTACTAATACTGTGATACTGTGATACTGTAATAGAACACTATAAGAAGAGTTGTCATTCCTCTTGATTTACAAAAAGGCAGAAAAATCGGTCTGACTCTGCGCAACTGTTTATGACAGGGAGCGGCTAAGACAAGTGGTGATTATCAGATTCTTGATGAGAAACAATGCTGGGGAGGCACCTTTAGCCAAATAGTCAATAAATCAAAAAAATAAAGAAGTCCTTTTCCTCTGAAGTCTCAGTCTTGTTATGTGTCTTGTAAAACCACATAAAATAGAATTATTTTGTTTCAGTATTTGCAGAACATAGCAATGAAATAATACAGGAAATCCCCAAGAAGCCTTGTTACTAAAATTTAAAGCAGCTTTTTATATGACAGTATCTTTTTCTGAAAAGTTGTTAGGGTTTCTTTTTTTGAGAGTGTCTGGTAAGTATTTCTTCCTGTTTATAAAGCAAAAGCAACTCTTTCTGTAGAACGTGTGAGACTTTCTAGGGTATTCCTCATAACTCTGTGTCTCCACTACTTCATCTAAATCCACTTTGGTAGTTGGACCCTGTTCCATTTTGAAGTCACTTATGGTAGCTGTGCACTGAATGAGGATGAGGTGTTATATTGTCAGAATTGTTATTTAGCTTTGCTTGGATGCCCTTTCTGGTAGCCTTACCATCTGCAGTTGTATAAAAGTAACACCTGTTCAATGAATTCAGAATAAGGACAGTTTATGGAGTCAGCCACACAGAACATTGCAGAAACTATCTGGTAACCTGTAATATTAAAAAGAGATCAAATAATTATCTTATTCAAAAATCCCACAGCACTGAAACACTCGGGGTTTAGGAAAAGGCTTGACCGTGTCCTGAGATGCATCAGGCAAAGCATCACCAGCCAGTCGAGGGAGGAGATTGTCCTGTTTTATTCTGCACTGGTGTGACCTCACCTTGAATATTATGTGCAGTTTTAGGCATCATGATGAAAGAAAGATATAAAGCTGTTAAAGAGTGTTCAAAGGAGGGCAAAAAAGATGGTGAAGGACCTTGAGGGGAATCTGTATAAGGATCAACTGAGGCCACTTGGTGTCTTCATCCTGGAGGAGCCTGAGGGGAGAACTCATTGCAATTACAACTTCCTCATAAGAGGAAGAGGAGGGGCAGGCACTGACCTCTTCTCTATGGTGACCAGCGACAGAACCCAAAGGAACGGCCTGAACTTGTGCCAGAGAAGGTTAGGTTGGATATTAGGAAAAGGTTCTTCACCTAGAGGGTGATTGGGTACTGGACCAGGCTCCCCAGGGAAGCGGTCACAATACCAAGCCTGCCAGAGTCAAAGAAGCATTTGGATGATAGTCTCAAACACATGGTGTGACTCTTGGGGCTGTTCTGTGCAGGGCTAAGAGATGGATTTGATGATTTTTGTGAGTTCATTCCAACTCAGCGTGTTCTGTGGTTCTGTGATCTTTCCCACAAAAAACAGGCATCATTAAAAATGCAAAGTCTGGACCAGGTCTACTGAAATTGAGGGAGTTTCTTTGAGTTTGTATAGACAAAACTGAAGTTAGAAATTAGTCATTAGTCTTTAATTTTTTTAGTAGTCCAGTAAATGGATGCTTTTACCCTCATCCTTTACCAGAGGGCTTTCTATTTCGCTCACATTTAATTTCTTAATGGATCAGTTCTTCTTGGAGAGAGAGAGCTTTATCTTCTGCTATCCTTTGATTAACTTTTCTGGAAATAAATGTTTAACCTTTACTTCCTCATTAATATAGTATTCCAGGACACAAGTATTTTATGCATTTGAATATGTACTCACATATCTAAACTTTATATTCTAGTATAAGGTGGCAAACAGTCCCCATACAGTCTTCTATGGCTTCTTTATGGCTTCTTTTCTCCCTTGGTTTTTAATACTTTTTAATGCATTGACACACATTATTACAGGTTTTCATTGTATTAAAAATGGGAACGTCTCACTCTGTATAATGAGTAAGTAATTATTTTATTCAACAAACTTTGAGACAGCAGTGCAAGGTAACAGCACTGGGAGCTTGGCATCCAATGCCAGGGGTTCAACCTGGTTATGGTTGACTTGACTTTTTATCCTCTGGGATCTGGGAGGAGTCCATCTTGATTGGTCGGAGTAATTTCTTAGGAGGTGGAGTAGAGTTCGATTGGTCAGAGGCCTATTTCAGGAGATGGAGTTGATCTTTCACAACTCTTTATTGGTTATGGCTGCGCATGCCCACTTCATTCTCTAAGTATCTTTTGCTCAAGTAACTAGTTTTCCTGGTTTAGATTTTTTCCCTCTGGTAGCGAGGAAAAAAGCTCAGCTCTTGCCGGGACCTCCGTCATCGCCATGGAAATCAAGGTTAGACAGATAGAGATGCCTCTGTGAATAAATATATTTGTGAAAAGGGAAAAAAAAAGTGAGTAACAAGATGNCGATGCAGAATCCACCTGAGGGCATAACTGAAGATGGGGAATCATGCTGCAACAGCTGCAGATGTTTTAAGACCCCAGAAACACAGAGCCGGGACTGAGCTCGGCAGAGATCCTTCGGACAGACGTTTTGTGACAGAATTGCGTTGTGGTAGGATCTGATCTATGTACTTTGGGATGGGCTCATAATGATGCAGCAAAGCCATACTTAAAAAACTGCATCCTGTGCTATGACCCTCAGGCAACAGAGAATGGAGAATGGAAGAGCTGTCATCCCTGGGTCGAGATCTCACTTGGGAAAGGGTCATGAAAGACCTTTCCTCTCGTGAGAGAGAGAGAGAGGACTTTATGGAAGGGCGGAGAGATGGTTCCTACCCTAAATCTGGTCAGAAATACCAACAAGCCTGGTTTCACTCCTTTTCCCCCTGGTTCCACATTTTTGCCCTGGAGGAAAAAGGGAATATGAGATCTGTTGTAAGAGAAGGAGGGATGGGGGGAAAAAGGGCGCCTTTAAATGATGCTTCTCACATTAAGCTTTGATCTTGTTAGTTAATGAATAAATCCTTTATATTTCTCACTTGTAGCTTGCCTTGTTTTCCCTGTGATAAGTTTTTTCCAGTTTTTTTTTCCTCCAGGAGAGGTTGTGTGTGAATCTCTGGTATCCAGCCAGGGACAAACCATGACACTAGTTCTTGAAATGGGGGAAACAGCAGTACGACTGTGTCTCCTATAATGCGGTCCCGCGGTCTTAATTGGGATCCGTGTAGCCCTACTTCCGCGTTGAATGGCGGTTGCGCCGCTGGTGCCGCCCACTCCGCTGCCGCTCATGCCACGGCCGCCGCCTGTGCCACCCCCGCTGCCGCCTGCCCCACCACCACTGCCCGTTCCACCACTGCCACCACCGCGGCAGCAGGTCGCGCATACGCAGTTGCTAAAAAATCATGCCACTAAGATCTGAAGTCACAATACGGGGGGTGCGAAGTGCAAGAGGGACGACTGTATATTTTTATAAAAGAGATTATTCATAAAGAAATACAAAACTATGTCTAAGGGGATAGATATATATAAAACTTATAAAGAGATATAAAATAAACAAATTCTGTTTCAAAAGATTATACAAAAAGGTATTTTAAAACTTATAAAGAAATAGAGAATAAAGTGTCTTTTAAAAAATTAGATAAAAATGCAACTTAAAACTTATAAAGAAATATAAAATAAGCAAAGTCTGTTAAATATTTTTGTAAATTTTTAATCCATAGAGCCAGTTTTGGCAGTTGTAGTGTCATTGTCTCTTCACATAATATTCTAATCTCCCAGTTATAGAAGCTTCTAGGAAGTCCCTGTAGGTGCTAACAGCCCTTACCAAAAACAAAGGAAGAACCTAACAGCTTCTAGGGTGGAGGAGATCTGTCAACACCATAGCTGTGCTAGCTGTAATCTAAAAATGCATCTCTCCAACATTCCTGTTAAAACAACCCTAATCAAAGGGCAGAATTCCATTCCAGCAAAAAGGCTATGTTACACTTTTATTTGAAACAATTCCTTACATACAAGGTTACTCTTTAATAAAAAAACCAAAAATAACTTTATTAGTAGAGAATCACTTATCACAGAATCACAGAATCACAGAATATTATGAGTTGGAAGGGACCCACAAGGATCATCTAGTCCAACTCACCACCTAACACCCGTACAGAGACCGAGAGCACATCCCAGAGCATAACACCAACCTAGATCCCTCACAGTCTAGCAGGCCACTCCGAGCCGGAAGGGGCCTAGTGTCATCCAGCCCTACACCCCCCAGCTAGACCATGTCACTAAGCTCCTCGTCCAGTCTTCTCTTAAACACCTCCAGGGATGGCGACTCCACCACCTCCCTGGGCAGCCCATTCCAATACGCAATTACTCTCTCTGTCAAAAACCGCTTCCTAACGTTAAGACTGAACCTCCCCTGNCCCTCTGGAGGGCCTTCCTACCCTCCGGCTGTTCAACATTTGCCCCCAGCTTAGTATCATCCGCAAACTTGCTGATGATGGATTCAATTCCCTCGTCCATGTCGTCGATAAAGATGTTGAACAGTACTGGGCCCAACACTGACCCCTGTGGGACTCCACTGGTGACTGGCCGCCAGTCCGATGTTGCACCATTCACCACCACCCTCTGAGCTCGCCCTTCTAACCAGTTTGTAACCCAGCATAAGATGCTCCTTACCAGCCCAAGTTTCACAAGTTTCTCCTGAAGCTTATCATGTGAAACCGTGTCAAAGGCTTTGCTAAGGTCCAAGTACACAACATCCACAGCCTTTTTGTCATCAACCAGTCGAGTCACTGGATCATAAAAGGAGATCAAGTTAGTCAGGCAGGACCTGCTTTTGTTGTAAGTTACTAATTCTCAATATATTGTTTTCCACAATTGTATGAAGGCTTTTAATGCAGACATTAATTACATATGGACAGGCACAGCTCTCTGGTGAAACAGGTAAAATGAATCAGTATGTAGATAAGTGTTTTCTAATAGAGTTTATGTTAAGCAGCACAAATGCCATGTTGACTGAGTCTTATAACGCTAAAGCCTTGTAAACATTACACATAAATATAGTTTTGATAACTTAACTGGCCAATGGCATTATTATTTTGGTTTTGTGGAATAGTTCAACTAAATTGAGTAAACTATAAAAAGGAAGTCAAAGGAAGGTTATAGTTCCTTTGGCACTGATTTTTACCACTCTTTCCTGTAACAGGTAATACAGTGAATCCCTGCTGCATTGCGACATCTCCTTTATGACCCCACCCATTTGCAAAGAAAATTTTTCGCAGTCCAGCTGCCAGGATATGCTACTTTCCCCAGCCGACGCATGCGCAGTGCTTCTGCTTTGCTGAGGGGTGGTGCCGGCTGTCCCTGTAAGGCAGAATGGGCCCGCCCCCCGGGGAGGGCATGCAGGGAAGGCACAGTTTCTCTGGCTCAGCCTCGCGTTTAGAGCCCTGCAACAGCCCCAGCCCCGCAGCTACCCTGATGGGCCAGAAGCCCTGGTCCCGCAACAGCCCTGGCTTCGCAGCCACCCTGGTGGGCCGGCAGCCCCAGCAGGCTGAGAGTGGGCACACGCATTGGGGTTGGGGTGGGGGAGCAGCGGCGCAGGGTTTGAGCTGTGGGAGTGCGATCGCAGCAGCCCGGAGAAGCCAATAGATTCTCGGCGGTGTCTCCTGACTCAGAGGGGGCTCAGAAATGGTTCCCTTTGCTCCCATGTGCTGATAGTCCAAGGGGAGAAGCAGAAAAGTGCCCGCAGTGCTCCGGAGTGCCGGGGGTTGGAGCAATGGGTGGGGCCTGCATGCATATTAACGACCTTCACTTCTTTGTGAGTTTAGCTTTTCATGAGGCCCATGGTCTGTTCCGTTCCTCACAAATGACAGGGTATAACTGTAATATGACAATTTTCTATTGCAGGACTGGAAAAGGCACAGAGACTTGACAATATGCCTTGTTCGCAGAACCTCCTCTGACAGGGCCCCTATGATGCTCACCATTGATGGCTTTATTCATCTAAGCCTTGAAATGTTCATCTTCTAGCTTAGGAACACAGTATGGAAGTTAACTTAGCAGTTTGCTTTTTAGGACACTGTTCCCCCCTTCATCTGTTTGACTAGACTTTGGCTGTAGACATGCTAATAAAAGACAGAGGGCATGATACATTTCACACTCATGCCACTGTAAAAGGCAGACAAAGTAAAGAGTGATACAAAACTCAGATCGGTTTCAGACTCCTGTTACAGTGCTAGGAGTGGACTGTGGTTCTTCAATTCCCCACAAAGAAGGATGGAAATGAGAAATATTGGCCAGGTCTGTTTTTTTCTCTCCTGAGAAATGTGTGACCACACTGGCAGAAGTACTGGTAAGGCAGCTTACAGTTAGCTACAGCCTCAGTCTTGGATAATAATCACAGAGTTGTTAAGTAATTCAGCTTTGCAGGGACTTGGGAAGTCATCTAGATCAGTTGCAGAAAAACAAAGCATTTTTCAGTAGTACTGCCCTAGTACCTGCTTCCTGAGTTAATTCCAGAAAAAAAACAAACAAGTATTTAAAAGTTATTATCAAAAAAGAAGGGTTGATTTTACTTCTGTCATTTAAGTCTATAAGAGTAATAATTTGTAAGAAGGTTTTCTCTTTATGTTCTGTATTTGGTAAAAGTACGTACTAACAAATCTTGGTGAGACAGTCAGTGGAAAAAGTTAAAAACAGGAGCAAATTCTGACATTTAGTTATTTATTTTTCTATGTGACTGCAGATGATTATGATAATATCACAGTCTGTAAAAGGAATAACCCCAAAGATTTCTCCTTTTCGAAGTTATGCACATATAATTACTGTATTATGAAACATAATTATGGTACCCTCAGGAATTTTCCATCATCTTTACAAGCAACCTGACAAGGAATTGATAAATTGCAGGAAATAATCCAATAAAACAAATTTATCTCAAAACAAATTTATCTCACAATATAAATTTAAACACAAAACTTTTAAAATATAATAGTAATGCTATTAGAACAAATTATTTTACAATGAGTTCCTTAAGACTACATGGAATAATGAACCCTAAGGAGGTTGTCCTCTGAAGACTGAAGGATCATACAGCTTTCTTCATAGAATCACAGAATATTCTGAGCTGGAAGGGACCCACAAGGATCATCGAGTCCAACTCTTAAATGGCACCACTGCCTCCCTGGCGGGAATTGAACTCAGGTGTCCTGCATGAGAGGCAGGGACAGTCACCACTGTGCTAAAGTGGATTTCAACCCAGTATGACACAAAATTGAGTTGCTTGGAAGTAATTGCTTTAAATATCATCATTTTTAGATATATAAAGTTAGAAGTGGTTTTTTTCACCACATCTCTTACCTACCCTGAATTTCCTCTGTCATTTTTTCCATCTTGGACTATAAGGTGTTTCTGCAGTGCTTTACATTGGCAGTTGTCTATGTTACCCTCATTATCTCCAGGACTGTGTCATTATCATTGTCATATCCTATTAAAAAAGATGCTTCTGGGATGATACGACAAGGATAGTGAAAGGACTGGAGGACACGCCCTATGGGGAGCGGCTACGGGAACTGGGGTTGTTCAGCCTGGAGAAGAGGAGGCTCAGAGGCGACCTCATTGCTGTTTAAAACGACCTGAGGGAAAGTTGCCGCCAGATGGGTGAGGATCTCTTCTCTCAAGCTGATGACACCAGAACAAGAGGACATGGCCTTAAGCTACGCCAGGGGAGGTTTAGACTGAATGTTAGGAAGAAGTTTTTCACAGAGAGAGTCATCGCTCATTGGAATGGGCTGCCCAGGGAGGTATTGGAGTCGCCATCCCTGGAGGTGTTTAGGAGGAGACTCGATGAGGACCTCAGTGACATCGTCTAGTTGGTGGGGAGTTGGACTAGATGATCCTGAGGGTCCCTTCCAACTCGGAATAACCTGTGAACCTGTGATACCATATGTGGATATTAAAGGACCTGTTTAGGAGGAAAAAAGAACCATGGTTAAGATCCACAAAATCCATTTTATACTTTTATAAGTTCATACTTACATGTATGTATGTATGTAGGAGGCAGAAATCTCTTCTCTCTCTTGTGCTTTTCCCCTGTCCTAGTAGGGAGCTACACTGGGTCACCTGGATTGAGTTGACCTTGCCCAAATTACATTACAATGTGGATCCAGAATTAAAAAGATGAGAGGCACGTGCATACAGGTGTGGTTTTAGCTGCCACTGAACAGAAGTGTCTATGCTCTGCTGATCTGTATGAGATCTTAGAGAGGAAGGCTGTGCTTGAGCTTCCTATGGCCCATGGGCTTCTGCAGTGAGGGCTGAGTGTTCACAAGCAGATGCTGTGTCCTAGAACTGGCCCTTAACTCTTTCTCTTGGCTTTCTCATCCATTAAGGACACAGTGGGTATAATGAAGAGAATTTATTACCTACAGCAATCTCATGGATCAGTGAACAAGTACACATCTCTGGTGTGATGCAGGAGCAGTGCTTCACAGCAGTGTTTCATGTGGCTAATGATACTGGAAATTAAGAAAGACAGGAAGAAGAGATCTTGAAGGGGGCACACTCCACATGCAGTGGAGTGCCCTTGACAGCTAGAAGACACGCCTTGATGAGATGGGGAGAATCACCCAGCACCATGTTATTTCTTTCTACCCCACACAACCCCCACAGATGGGTGTGTGTTATGGTTTATTCATGAGAGGGCTTCTTACTGTGTTTCATTAGACATTACTTCTGCTGTAAAGGTTGATGATGGCTGATCAGAGCATACACCTTATTTTGTGTTCCTTTTTCTATTTGGCTCCACAAATGTTGTTGTTATTGGTAAAGATGCTGTGACCTCATTCAGAAATTATCCTGGGACCCAGTGCCAAACAAGTGCTTTGTTATCAACAGAGCAGAACACAGGATCCCTCCCACAAACTTATTCTCATTCTTGCCTTAATCCACTGAAGCCTGTAAGCATGTGCTTATTTTGAAGAGCACGAAGTACCCTTGAATTTCATTTGAACTACTCACATGCTTCCCATTTAACATAGCTTTAAATGTTTTGCTGAATCAGGGTCAGAAGATACTTGTAGGGATTTAACCTGTAATGCTTCCATTCTTGGTTCACTACCCCAGATGTGACAATATCAATATTGCACAGTTAAAGAACATTCTCATTGCTCAATAGTTCAAAATGAAACATAAGGTGACCTGCAGGTGAGAACCATGTCATTTTGACAGGACAGTTCTCCCTTCTAAGAATGACAGTTCTCACCCTCAGTATACAGTCAAATTACCAGCTGAGCAAAAATCAGGGCTGACCCACCATCCTTGCCCTGCTGAAAAGATTACTTCACCCTCTAAGAGTGTCATGCAAGCTGCTTTAATGATGAGCCAATTTAAATTTCTTATTATTTATTGAAGATTAGTTCATCTTTTGACATTTAAATTTCTTTTGCTCACAGTAATTTTCTTATGTAGAATGTTGCAGATGATAGAAATGGTAGATTATGTAAATAGCCATTTATAAACAGCAGCTTTTTTTCAATCCATTATTCTGAACATCTTACTCAAATTGCCTCATTTTAAGTGCGCGTCTGTGATCAGACACTTTCTTTCAACAAATTTTTTTGTCTTGCCCATCTCTCAAAAAGTATATCAGTTAAATTAAAATTGCTGTTGAAAGCCAGTTGTTTCATGAAACAATAACAGAAAAATTCCTGCGCAAAGGGCAAAAGATACAACCTAGTCATCTGCTACATGGAGCAGGAACAACATTGAGAAGTGTAAGAAAGAACTGATACTACTTGAAGTGAGATCATCAAATGATTCACAGAAAACCATATACATACCTTTACTTTTGGAAGACTTCTCTAATTATGAAAATGAAGGCTTGAGACAGATAGTTAAGCTGAATATTGATACAAATCCTAGTGCTAAACCGCATCTTTCTACGTCTGATTCATGAAAGGACAGTACTGTCATGCAAATAAGCAGTACTGTCCAGTAGGGTCTTTGTTGGAATGGAGAAAACACTTACTTTTGCCAAGCACACCACGGGTGTTTGCAAAACCTCTTTGAAAGACAATCCCAAGGAAGAATTACAAAGTATGGGTTCTGTTTCAGTTCTGAAGTTTGAAATTAAATATGCCTTGGTTTTTTGGTTTTGAGTTTGTTTTATTTAAGAGACAAAGAAGAGGATGGATTTGCTGAAAAGGGATGATACAAGCTGAAGGCCAAACACAAATTCTTAGTGCTGAATGTCAGAGGGAAAACAGGAAGAAAAGTAGCAGTTCCAGTTGCACCCATCTGTTGTGCTGGTGGATTAGACTTTTGCAAAACTCTCCATTCTCTGTATTGCTCTTCTCTGTCTTCCCTTTCTGGATTGGCGTGTGGTTTTCAGAAATACCAAGATTCTAAAAGAGGCAAAAGGAAATTATTTTTATGCGAATGGGATGCTACTGGCCTCTTTTGAGTCAATTATTAATTATATTGAACTTGACTTTAGTTTCTCTGGGTCAAGTCTTTTCATGTCTGTCCTAGAAGCAAATCAAAAAAGACTTGAAAGGTGCAGAGAAGCAGCTGAAGTGTAGTGGTAAAGTATGTACTACATAAATAAATAGTAAGAAAAAATACAAGGTTGCGTGAAGAGTGAACATGTAATTACAGTGAAGTTATTTAAACCCAATGGTCACTGATTAATGTATAAGCTTATGCACAAACAACAATATCTTTTTATTGCATGATGATTAACTATTACTGATGTACTCCTAAGATCTTTATTATAATCATATTTTTAAAATTTACTAATGATGATCTTAAAAATTACTATAATGTTAAGTACATGTTTATCCAGTTTTGAAGATAACATCTGCTACTGTGCTTTCATTATAGCTGAAATATAAATAAATGGCTTCTAGCATATTCATTAAATTTTGCTTAACTACTCAAATAACTTCTTAAGTATTTATGTTTGAGGCAACAGAATTGTACGAACACAAATGGGTTTAGTAGCAGATAGAGGATGACAGTATTCAACTGTATAAAACAGTAAAGCTCTATTGTATATCTCTATAAGTAAGATGGACCACTTACAGGATAATCTTATCTTTTGGGGCCAAAAAAGAAAAAAACACTAGGTTTTGTGGGACTATCCACTTCACAAGGATCTGACAAACATGAACAAAGAAAACATGAACATGAGGAGAGAGGGATGGAAAGACTTAGGCTGAGAGGCATTTAATTTTCTCTGAGTTCCATTGAGATGAGGATGTAGATGGAGTACACTTCATAGAAGAAAGCATTTCAACAGCAGCATTAGAACCTTTATCCATGTTGCATTTATTATCATGATGACCAGCTTTCTATCATCACCACTGTGACTCATTACTGTTCGAAAACCAGTCAAATCCTGGGGGAGCGCTTGCTTTCCACACAAATCCCATGAGCAGTTTGGAATCTGCAGTTATTACAGTCGAAACATGGGGGATGCTGCCAGCCCTCCAGTCTGCCCCTCACATGTGGGATAAACACACAGGAGAGAACCTGCCCATGCACAGTTTTTGATTTCCATCTCTCCAGCCAGGGAGAACAGATAGTCTTCTTGACTCAGATATCAGAAGGTTTAATTGGACTGACACAAGGAAGAGTAGAGGTATTTTTTATGAAGAATTAGGTCAAAGTGGGCCAGCAGGGTCCCCCAAAAAGGCACTATACAGTAAGTGGGATCATACTGCTCTCTCGTCCATCGGGAAGGTGGAGACACAAGCATTTTTTAGACACTGTCCCTGCATACGTAACATCACTTCCAAGGAGATATCTATCACACAATTTCAGAAAAATGTAGAATTCATTATTAATTCTATTTAATTAAACTATTTAAATAAATTCCCACTATGATGCCATTTTGTACTGCAATTTTCAGAAAATTATAAAACAAAATTTATAAAAATTAAACTAAACAAAAAGACAATCATATCTCCATAGTCATGGATTACAAGTCTCTTGTGGGTCCTGCAAAACCTTTAATCTGGAATACGGCTCGCATATTAATATGGCAAATTATTGCCAGAAATATAGTAACTTTGGAACACTGCAACATCCTGGGCTCCTTACAGCAGTGAGGAGCGTGGAAATCGGGGGGTTTTCCCTTTAACTGCAGTAGCTAGCACTGGCAGGAGTGCTTTGCCTGAGGCTATGGATACAGTCGGTTCTCATAACGTGGACCCATGGTCTTATTTGGGACCTGCGCAGCCTGACTTCCGCTTTGAATGGTGGCCGCGCTGCTGCCACCGCCACCATGGCCACCCCTGCTGCTACCCCCATGCTGCCCCTGCCGCCTGTGCAGCCCCTGCTGCTGCCCGTGCCCCCACTGCCGCCCGTTCTGCTGCCCAGGTGGCCACCACCACCACGGCAGGTCACGCATGCGCAGTTGCAAAATGGGTCTCCTACATCACTAAAAAATCATGCCGCTAAGATCTGAAGCCGCAATATGGGGGGTGCGAAGTGCAAGAGGGCCAACTGTACATGCATATGCACATATGCACTGGCATGTCCAGGCTTGCTGCTGCCACCCAATCAG
Source organism: Pitta sordida (assembly GCA_013390025.1). Taxonomy (NCBI): domain Eukaryota; kingdom Metazoa; phylum Chordata; class Aves; order Passeriformes; family Pittidae; genus Pitta; species Pitta sordida. The sequence continues at coordinate 29,825 of WEKX01027515.1, forward strand.
CCAAAACAGGGTCCCCATGTGGGTCTCTGTGTTACCTTTTAAGACTTCCTGACTCTTGGAAGGGCTGGCTGGGGCTGGGGCCGCCCACTGCGGCTGTCCCGTGGAATTATACATTGCACCGTGATTAACTGAGTAATGACTGCAGAAACAATTTCTGTTAATATGAGAAGATGTGAATATGACAGCTCGAATAACTGAGGTATGACTGTATCATATTATAATTTATATTAAAAGCTTTTCAAAACTTGGCTAGCCTGGGATGAGCTATTATATGTGAATTGCATAATATTTTCTCCTTTTTTTTAGGTGCCTATGGCTCTAGGGTTGTGGGTTCAATCCCTGGGTAGGGGCTCATTTGGGAGTTGGACTAGATGATCCTTGTGGGTCCCTTCCAACCTGTGAACCTATGAATTTGGAATAAAAGGGCTGAGGCTGAAAGCTGAATTCAAAAACAAATGGATCTCCTTTCCTCCTCCTTCACTTAGCTTTTATATCCTATCTGATATGGATATACCTCTTTGGTCAGTTTGGGTTAGCTGGCCTAGCTGTGTCCTCTCCCAAGATCTTATGCACCTCCGGTCCCTTACTGAGTGGGGGAATGCTGGGAGACAGCACTGATGCTGTGCCAGTGCTGCTCAGCAGTAGCCAAAATACTGGTGTGTTACTAACACCTTTCCAGATACCAATGCAATGCACAGCACTGTGAGGGTGAAATGAACTTCATCTCAGCCAGACCTAATACACACTGCATGTGTGCATGTGCCTTAAAGTGCTAAATATCATCACCACATTACATTTTCAACACCTGGACATACTTAAAAAGTGCAGGATATGTGTCCATCTAAGTGGGGATAATGAGCCCACTGCTGCAGGTTGCAGTGGGTTCATCCATGCAACTCAGTCAGTCCAAGTTCCAGATCCCTGAGGTGGTTTGGATGGTAGACAGCTTCTAGACACAAGCTATTCTCAATGTGTTTTATGTTGCCTTGTTGCTCAGCACAGACTAATTCTCCACACTTCAGTTTCCATGTCTATGTTCTTTGTAAGATTCATGCCTCTCTGATTGCATGTCATATGATTCTGAGTCTAAAGATAGCCAGAAGGTTGATGAGATGAGATGAGATATGAGGTAAAATGATAGGCTACCTGGAGCAATAAAACTAATCAACAATCACAGAATCACAGAATACTATGAGTTGGAAGGGACCCACAAGGATCATCTAGTCCAACTCAGCATCTAACGCCTGTACAGAGACCAAACGCACACCCCAGAGTGGTGAACATAAACCTAGTTCCCTCACAGGCGCACAGGCCACTCCGAGCCAGGAGGGACCCACAGGACCATCCAGTCCAACACCCCCAAGCTAGACCATGTCACTAAGCTCCTCATCGAGTCTTCTCTTAAACACCTTCAGGGATGGCAACTCCACCGCCTCCCTGGGCAGTCCATTCCAATGAGAGATCACTTTCTCTGTGAAAAACCTCTTCCTAACATTCAGTCTAAACCTCCCCTGGTGTAGCTTAAGGCCATGTCCTCTTGTTCTGGTGTCGTCAGCCTGAAAGAAGAAGTCCACACCCACCTGGCGGCAACCTCCCTGCAGGTAGTTGTAAATAGCAATGAGGTCGCCTCTGAGCCTCCTCTTCTCCAGTCTGAACAACTCCAGATCCCGCATTTGCTCCCCATAGGGCTCGTCCTCCAGTCCTTTCACCATCCGTGTCACCCTCCTCTGGACCCTCTCAAGCAGCTCAACATCCTTCTTAAACTGGGCAGACCAGAACTGCACACAGTACTCAAGATGTGGTCTGACCAGCACCGAGTACAGGGGAAGGACAACCTCTCTAGTCCCACTGACCACACTGTTCCTAATACAGGCCAGGATGCCATTGGCCTTCTTAGCCACCTGGGCACACTGCTGGCTCATATTGAGTTTCCTGTCAATCATTACACCTAAGTCCCTCACCACTTCACTAATCTCAAACCATTGCTCCCCCAGCTGATAGCAGTGCATGGGGTTGTTATGTCCAAAGTGAAGAACCTGGCACTTAGTCTGTTAAACCTCATATTATTGGAGTCTGCCCATTTCTCTAGTCTGTCAAGGTCCCTCTGAAGGGCCCTCCTAACCTCTGGCAGTTCAACATTTGCCCCCAGCTTGGTATCATCTGTTGAACAGTGCCGGGCCTAACACTGACCCCTGTGGGACTCCACTAGTGACTGGCTGCCAGCTGGATGTGGCACCATTCACCAACACAATCAATATGCTTACCCCAGCTCCTTCAAATAATCCAGTCAAAGAAGATTTTGCCAACATTTCCACCTTAAGCCTATCCTTAATCTCCTGGTTTTCATATGTTTGGTTGATATTGAAGTGAATTTGAAATCAGACTGAAGTGGAAGAAAGCAGATTTCAGTCAAATTACTTAGTTTATGTTGTCATTACATAGGTGAGGGTTTGTTAGACGTGAAGGTAAAAAAGGTAATCTCAGTGCTGACAACTGAAAATGAGGAAACAGAGGTGATGACTAGATTTTTCACATGCTCTACCTCTTATTTTAAGAGAAGTTTTTAATTCTATTTAAATCTACCAATGTGCCAAGCATTCCTAATGCAGAGGTATGTGCGTTGAGCTTCCAATCTACATGTCACTAAAGCTCATAAGCTTGCCAGTCATTTATATTGAGTTACATTTGTAGTGCATATTCTTTAAAAATCCACAGTATCACTTAAAAAAAATAATTTTGCCTTGGAAACAACAGTCTGCTTACTATGGCAGTTTTCAAGAAAGATAGGAATAGGGAAAGTTAGGAGAAGGGAAACAGCAAATCTGAGGTCTCAGTTCTCCCTCAGAAAAATAAATGCTTTACTCAGATACATTCTAAGTTGTGATGTTTAAAGTTAATTATTTGGTTTGGGTTTGTGAAGTCTGTGAATCAGGCCTTTGCTGCACAAAGCAGCCTTTAATCATCTCTGCAATAAAAACACTTTACAAGTTACTAGTGCATCTGTTTCACTAGTCAAATATATTTTTAGTTAAAACAACCTGCTCTTTGCTGCCTTGCAGTAGGGGCAAGCCTGGGCTCTTGTTGGAGTCCTGCTCTTTCTCATGGTGCTGTGGTTTAGCCACAAGAAAAGGAGCCTTGAAGAAGAAGACTACAAAAGAGAAAAAGGAGAAGCAGAAACCAATGGCATGAATGTGGAGGAAGAAGACAAGGACATTGACAATGAAAAAGGCATCATTGTTGATGCAAATGAAGGAAGAGATGCAAATGAAGGAAATGTGAAATGATGATGTGAAAGTGGAGGAAGACAGTGATGTTAGAAATGCAGAAGGCAATTATGCCAATGAAGAACATGGTGATGCGAATGTGAAGTGAGACAATAATGATGATGAAAATGAAGATGAAAAAGAGTAATGTTGCTGCAAATGAAAAAGGAAATGATGAGGCAAATGAAGAAGAAAATGATGTGAACATGGAAGAAGGCAATGATGTTGGAAAAGAAGATGATGCAAATGAAGAAGAGAATGGTGATGTGAAAGTAAAGGGAGGTAACTACGTTGGGAAAGAAAAAGAATGTGGTACTGAAGATAAAAATGAAGAGCAAAACAATGGTAACGTAAAAGAAAAAATGGCGATACGAAGGTGGACAAAGACGATGTTGGATATGAAGAAGGCAGCTGTGAAATGAGGCAAATGTGAAGGAAGATAGTAATAATGATGGACAGAAAAAACAAGGTAATTCTGTTGCAAATGAAGAAGGCAGCAATGATTTTGGAAACGAAGAAGACAACAATGCAAATGAAGAAGACCGTGATGTTGGAAATAATCTAAGATTGCTTTTAGAGAAATGTGTACAGTGGCGTGTTCAGGACCTGGACAGAGGTTTCGCAATGAAAGGTGACCTGCTGGACAGCTTCACGTATGTCTTTGGGGACAGTATGTTAAAAGTTTCTTCTCAGTGCCACAACAAGCCGCTGGAGTGGGCAGGGCCTTTGAAGGTTGAAGGCCCTGTGGTGAGGATATGGCCTACCACATGCTTATACCCCTGAAACTCCATATGAGGCAAACCTTCCACCTGGAAATGGACACTGCAGGGCAGATGCAGGCAGGGAACTCTATCTGTCTGGAGCTGGCGTGCATCTGTATGAGGGCACAGGTAGGTAAAAAGTTGTAATTCCTCCACCACTCCAGGTAGCAGCCAAGAAGGAATCAGAAGCCCAGCCTCCTCTATGCCCTCTGTCATGGATCCTACTGGCTGTAGGGAATGCTGGGGT
>WEKX01027517.1:1214-13591 GCA_013390025.1 Pitta sordida
GAAAGGAGGACACTCAGGGGTGACCTTATCGCTGTCTATAACTACCTAAAAGAGGGTTATAGACAGGCAAGGGTCGGTCTTTTCCCTCTGGCCATTGGAGATAGAACAAGAGGTCATGGTCTTAAGCGCCGACAAGGGAGGTTTAGACTTGAAATTAGGAAAAAGTTTTTCACTGAAAGAGTGGTTCGGCATTGGAATGGGTTGCTCACAGAGGTGGTTGAATCGCCATCCCTGGAGATATTTAAGGGTAGGCTGGATGAGATGTTGAGGGCCATGATATAAATGTTATAGCTGTTAGGTTTTAGTTGGATTATATGTTGGACTTGATGACTTGATGGATTATATGTTGGACTTGATGACTTGAAAGACTTCAAGGCCTTTTCCAACCTTCTCAACACTGTAATACTGTGATATTTCTTGTGTCACACTGTTGTCCACACTGCCGTGGAGAACTAGAAGTCATAGTTCTAAAAAATTCAAAATGTTATTTTACTTGCTCATCAATTATATGAAAGATTTGGTTCATAAACTAATACTTTTTGCAGATGCCAATGAATATTTATTTCCAGTGCATGTGCAAATCATGGAAGAAACTTACAAAAAATAATATCACATAGATTCAGAATTCCACAATATGAGATCAGTGAAGAGGATCCTAAATTCAAACCAAGTAAATTAAAGATCCCCAGATACTTCCACTTGCTAAAAAACATTTTGGCAAGAAGAGGTTTAGAATTAAAAGAACAAAAAACAAAACAAAGAAGCAACAAATAAAACCCCAAACACTTATTTCTACACAGGAAAACAATGATATAAAGACTTGATAAAAAAGAATAAAAAAAGATTGCTACTATCAAGTTAGTATTCTTCAAAAAAACAATTATTTCTCATTTTGCTTCTTTGTAGGAAATCTAGCTTGCTATAAGTCTTTTAGATGGCAATGATGCTATTATGGTCTTTTGCATTGCAATGTCACTGTGTTGTAATGAATTTTTGATGCTGTTACAGCAAGGGAGCAGATGTTGCAATTAAGACCACTAAATGGAATTCAGTCCTTAAAGATTCATATATCCTGTGTGAAATTTTTATTTCTTTCGTAATATTTATAACTTTATAGGTTAGAAGAGGATCAATAATAAAATTAGAACTACTATAATGGTATAAGGTACAAAATGTCAGTAAAATTGAAGCATCTTTTTCTCTTTTCTAACTATACAGCAACAAAGAGCTGATTTGCTTTTGCCTTTGCCCTGAAGTTTGTATGATGAAGAGTGGCACTGCAGATAAATCAGATGCATAGAACTTTTCAACCACACTTTTTAAATGTCAGTGACAAAGTAGAGAGAGTAGAGAAACAGGTGTATTAATTTAAATTATATTAATGAAACTTTGCATATACAGTAAGACCCCGGGTATCGTGGGTTTACAAATCTGGGACCAGGCCACAAAGGCTGGTATTTGTGAATACAGTGAACTTATAAATATTTAATTAAGCACTGCCCATTGCTTCGGCCCAACCCCCACCACAGCTGGGCCACCCAGCTCCCATCTTCCTCCCCTCACTGCTGAAGGATGGGATGGGATGGGATCACACAGAATCACAGAATCACAGAATCACAGAATATTATGAGTTGGAAGGGACCCACAAGGATCATCTAGTCCAACTCACCATCTAACACCCGTACAGAGACCGAGAGCACATCCCGGAGTCACACACAGAATATTATGAGTTGCAAGGGACCCACAAGGATCATCTAGTCCAACTCACCACCTAACACCCGTACAGAGACCGAGAGCACATCCCAGATGGGATGGGATGGGATGGGATGGGATGGGATGGGATGGGATGGGATGGGATGGGATGGGATGGGACGGGATGGGACAGGATGGGACGGAATGGGATAGGACATGACAGGGCCAGGACGGGATGCTGCAACTATTAAACTGAAACTTTTATCTTTTTTTTTTTTCCTTTTTTCCCCCCGGGTCTTGATGTGTGCAAGGAATCAATGCCCACCTGTCCCCGGTCCTTGTCTGGTCTCTGGGGTGCATCCATCACCTGCCCGCCCCAGCCCAGGTTCCGGGGTGCACCCACCTGCCTCGCCTCAGCCCCAGCACTGACCCCAGCCCCAGGGCACACCCATCCACCCCATGCTGCCCCTCCCCTCCTGTGCCGGGAGGAGCTGCGGATCCTTGGCAGCTGCTGCTGCTACAAATAGGCAATTTTTTTCTTTTCTCTTTTTTTTTTCCTTAAGGCACCAGACACCAGGGATGGGGCACTACTGCCAGTGCTGGGAAATGCTGCAGTCACAGTCCCTGGCTAAGAACAATTCCAGCTGCAAAACCACACACATTTACATTAAACACACATGTTTCATTAAACGCATCCCGGATGGGACTGGGACGGGACAGGCCGCATGGTTCCCAACATCTGGCTCCCTTTCCCCACCAGTACTTGTGGCTCTGAGGTGGGGCATATCTACATATTTATGAGTTAATGTACATATTCATGAGCAGCCTGCCTTTGTGACATTTTCTGCACCTCCACAGACCCCTGCTTTTCACTGAAAATTGAGCAGTGAAGTATTGAAATATCAGAGAGGTAAATTGCAGATAGACAGAGGTCTTCTGTACTGTTTTTCTAAGACAAAGGACTATTCTTGACATAACTACTCAAAGGGTGTTAAGGTAAACCGCTTAATTAATCCTTTTATGTTTGCTTTTACATCAATTGCTTATACTATAGTGATCTACTTGACATATTCAACAATCTTTAAAGTAGCTTCATTTTTCAAAGTGACCGAGATAATATTCTGACTAAACAAAAAAACTGAAGTGCATTGAAACTTCTTTCACTGACATTCGGTCTCAAATATTACTTCAGAGATTTTTCTATTTCTAGCTATGATGATCCAACTTCGTATCCCAAAAATGCTGTAATGATGACCAAGTAGTTTAGTTGTAAGGATAAAGCTGAATCTGTGCTGACGACTGTCATTTTGAGAAGACAAGGACTGCAGGTACACACTCAATGTGAGTGCCAGCAAGCAGACGTTTACTAAGTTTTCGGGTGCAGCTTTTATCGGCGGTTACAAATTCAAGTGTTTTGTATACATGACAATTACTGGCTACCTTTGATCTAACAGCTGTAACACTAACTGTTACTGGTCAATACATTCTACATTCTTTTAGTTCTTTCCTGTTTACCTAATGGAACTTTCTATCTCCAGATGTCTCTCAGCTTTGTTTTTCGTGCATTCCTTGAAGATGTTTTGTTGCTTTGTTTTTGTCTTTAAAGCACGCCAAGGGCAGTACGACCTTGGCTGTTTGTACTAAGGAACTTTCCTAAAAATAGGTTGAAGAGCTACTGCTCCAGCAAGGCTGGTGACAAATCTGGACATAGGCTCTCATGATCTCAAACTATGGATTTCTAGAACAATTTCTAAGAAAATTCAGAATAATTTTATAATAAAACCTCAAATATTTCTATATACAGATCTTTTTTTCCCCCAGCAAAGTCCTCTGTCCTCATTGAGAGGCAGCTCACTAATACGCAGATTTTCCCCTGGCTGCTCCAACTTCTCATCTCTGGAGCAGCTCCAGGGCATTGCTGGAAGCTCCTTGCATGATGTGAGCAGTCAGGGGAGCGAAGGGAGTCTCCTCTGCCTTGTGCTTACTCAGGGAGTACCTGAAGGGGTCCTTGCGCCCATTTCACCGCCACAGGCATCCTGGGCTTCTGCTGTGGGCTGAGAAGCTATGGTGGGGCCCTACTTCTGGCCCCTCACTGCTATGTTACCTCCCTGGCACAGGTGCCCATGGGGCTGCGGCAGAGAACGCACCTACGAGGGGAAGCCGATTGGCAGTTGAGTTCCCAGTGGCTAGGGACAGGGCTCTAAGCAGCAGCACAGGATCCAGTCACGGCTGGTAGAGGCAACTCTTTTTGCAATTGGACTGTCAAAGGGCTGTAAGTATCCATGAAAATCTGCTGCTGTGCAATTTGAAACTGGGGTTCCCTTTGACCCAGAACCTGCTTAGCAGCTGAATGCGGGAGAGATGGAGGGGGCCACTGGTATCTCTGGGACTCCCAGCCAGCGAGCTCACAGGCAGGGAAGGTGAAGGGAGGCTGCAGGCAGCTCCTGTTAATTATTCATATATAAAGGCTTGCTTTTGTTTTTATACGTAATGCCTCTTTCTAACAGCCCACCTATCTAATAACATTAAGAGAGTTAATGTTATTAGATTACTTACTCAAGTAGCAAAACTTCAGCAAGTTTCAATGAGTTTCTCTGAGATTCATCTTCTTTTGTAATGCAGGAATGCTTTGCTTCTAATGATGATCTTCTCATTTGAAATGTGAGACTGAGTATCCATAGCAATGAAGTCTAACTTCCAAGAGAGTTAAGATTTCTGCCTTGCTTTTTGAATCCACAACAGCAAAAATGTGAACTTAAAACTAGCCAGTACTTAACCAGTAACCTTTTTTGAGCACACCCGGCCAGGGTCCCAGGCTCTGCCAGAGGCTGGCTTATTGGGACTGGCCCCAGGACCCTGAGTGTGGGCAAGGGTACTTGGAGCCGGCTCACTAGCATTGCCACAGAAATGGTACCCGTTCTTTGGCTGGCCCAGCCCCCAGCGCAGTCCTGCCAAGTTCGGCCTGTGAAACGGCACAGGGGGGACAGGTGGGAGAAGTTGGAGGTAGTAACAGAGGTACACCACGCCTGAAAAGCTTGCAAGCCAGCTCCTCCATGCCCCCCTTCTTGCCCACAGCTTTCTCCCCTTCCCTCTCCTCCACCTCGCTCCACACGTTTCCTTCCCTCTTGCTGGTATCCAGGATGAGATACTGCACCACTGGCACCAGTACACACAGCTATGTTGCTGATACGTGTTTTTTCTTTTTTTTCCCCATGAATGCAACAGTGCCGAGATAAAGCTTTTCCGTTCTTTTGATTTCAACTGGCAATATGGTGCCAGCCGTCGTCCCTGAGCTCAGCAGGGACAGCGGGTGGACATGTGCCATCTGTGGCACACAGGTAACTGGCAAAAGGCTGAGTGCTTTTTTCAAAATCAGCGTGCTAATGACATGGTGCCAGCCACTGTCCCCAGGCCCAGCGGACACAATAAGGCAGCTGGGTCCACCCCCTGCAAGCCAAGGAGAGTGGGGCGAGCAGCGCAGGCAGACCAGCATTCCATGGCGCAGCTGCTTGGGACAGGGAGAGAACACAGTGGGGATGGTTCAGAAAAGCACATACAGCCCTGGCATGGACACACCATGGCAGCCGTGTGTGCCCCTGCAGGATTCCGTGCCGTGGCTAGGGTGGGGAGAGCAGTGCATTGACACTCCATGTGATGCAACAGACAGTACTGATTTGCTTATTCATGGATGTCTACTTTGAATATTCATAACTGTCAATTCACGCAGGCAGAATTGTGAATGCCCCACAAAACGGACCTCCCCAGTCGTGGAAAAATCAGACTGCGATCAGCTGAATCCGCAAATGAGGAACCATGAAGTAGAGAAGGTTGACTGGATTTGGTAGATGATTGTTGTAAGTAAGTATTTTGACTGTTGCTACACCTACAGGATTTTGAACTAGTGGAACATAGAGAAACCTTTATTAAATAGTAATGCAAGGAATAAAGATGAATTATTTTTTGCATTAATTTTTACCACTACTAGTAAGTTTTCTGCTTAAACAACTGCTGCTGTGAGAGAAAAATGCCAATTTATCTTCAGTGGACTAAGGTTTAATTAACCTTGCTTTCCCTCAAGGCCATTGATTTGGAAAAAGCAAGTCAGTAACTGAATGTTGTAGCTACCACAACTCCCAGTTTCTTAAAACATGTGATTCATTTTCCTGAATTACCATGGGAACAAGTTGTTCCAGCTCTTAACAACTCTTTTTGTAGAACTTTCAATCCATCAAAACAAATTCAAATCAATGGTGGTTATAGAATAAAAGCATCTGGTTCATTGTTGTAGTGTCATTTTAAGATAAGTTTACTTTTATTTTTTTATAATGGCATTTAGTGGAGTTGAGTAATTTTTTTAATTACATTAGTATAAATGAAGCACAGATTATAATTTTGTTAAAGGATCCTAAGATGTTGAAAGACCACAAACTATCTCCCTCTCAGAGAGTGGTGGTTAATGGTGCTGTGTCCAGTTGGAGGTCGGTCACTAGTGGGGTGCCTGCCCTGTTCTGTATCTTTACTGATGATCTGGACGAAGGAATGGCGTCTATTATTAGCGAGTTNTGAGCTGTATAACACTGGACACAAGACAGACAAGTACCTGGAAAGTTTCCTGACGCTGTCTAATTTACTGCTGTAGATGACACCTGCACTCAGCTGCAGCCTGAGTCATGCATCATTTGCCTCTGTCGGACTTTTTTCTCCTGAGATCTGGATGGCCTAATCAGGCTTGCTGGGCTGTGATATCAGTCTTTATGCTGGGGATGGAGATGTTGCTGACATTTTTAGCTGAAACTTTTGGAGTGCAACGACAGCAAAACCCTCTCATATCTTTCTTGTTTAAAAAACAGAAAAAAATGTTCCCTATTTTTATAGTCTTGAAGTAGAATATCTTTATGGTAATTATTGATAAAGTTTTCAGTTTGGCAGACTGGTAAGTGAAGAGGTTATAATGGTAAAAGATTTTTCCAGCCAGTAAAATAGTTCTGAATCTATTGAATACCTTCTTCCCATTTTCATTTCAGTTTAATTTTTTATGAGACAGGAGTTATCAAGAGTTATTATAAACCATTGAGAATGACTGCATATATAATGTGATTTTTTTAATCTGTATTCTAATATTTCGTTTAATTGAACAATGTCATAAATATGTGTGTGCAAAGGTAAAAATTTTCAAACTACTGTACGGATGTAAGCAACAGTGCTCTTTGTATGAAAGATATACTAGTTAAAAGAATGGCTATTATAAGTCCATCAAAAATTGCATGAGAAATCCAAAAGGTTATTTCCAACAGGTCAGAGCACAGACTGAGAAATCACACAGAATCACAGAATATTACGAGTTGGAAGGGACCCACAAGGATCATCTAGTCCAACCCACCATCTAACAAATCATTAATAAATTGTTCCAGTAGTACTGAAGCTCCAGGAGAGAATTGTATTATAATGTGAACAGAAAGCATTACTGGAATACAGTATCAAAATCAAGATATCCTAAGTGAAGCAATAGGACAGTTAGATGTCACTCTGACTTCTTGAACAGTATTATTGAAAGAAGACAGCTCTGGTCCCTGAACACAGAGGTTTTCACTTATGGGGTTTTATGACATCTTTAACATGCACACTGATGCTGAAGTTCTGTATTTGACAGCAGATTAAATTTAGTCTTCAAAGCTAACAATTCTTTCTGTTTTGCCTGCATAGACAAACAGTGGCAATTTCAAGAGATAAATTTTCTTCAAAACTTATAGCTTACATTATTAGGATCAACTTTATTTTATCCCAAAGTGTCTTTCTAATGTGGTTTAAAAGGAACATGCACAGGCTCTGTTTTCATTCTTATCTGAAGACACACTTGGCTAAAGGTAATTAAAATGTTTCTCTGCATTATTGCTCACAGTATGTATGTGGCGTTTCAAGATTCAGGGATTTTAGTGGCATATGAATCAATCGATTTTATTCTAGCCTTTATGGGTGGCATAGCAAAAGTATGATGTATCAAACTCTCTTTCAAACATGTACAAACTTGTAAAACTGAAGTATTTTCAGTAGTTCAGATTTATAAGTTCCTGACATCTCTGAAGTACTTTTACTGGCTGGTTGCTGGGAAATAATTAATTCCAGAATATAAGCTGTTTTTCAAAGTTCACCTAGCTGAGCTAAAATTATTTGGTCTTCATTTTGTATTAACAACCTGATGCCTTATTGGTCACCTCACAGCTCATCAGCAATGAATGTTTAGCATTTTTACACAAAAGGTTGTGGATCACAGTCCTATGTGTTAGGAAAGTGTCTGCATAAAAATACATACTAATTAGTTTCGGGTTCAGTCTGTTCTCAGTGAAAGTAACTGCTTTAGCCATTGGCCTTCTATTTCTGCCAGGGCTGGCTGATGATTTGGCAGAACATTGCTGTCTACAGCTACCTCAAGGGAGGTTGTAGTCAGGTGGATGTAAATCTCTTAGGCTGCCAGCACCAGAACAAGGAGGGCATGACCTCAAGTTACGCCAGGCAAGGTTTAGACTGGATGTTAGAAAGAGCTTTTTCACAGAGTGAGTCATCCCTCAGTGGAATCCCAGGGAGGTGGTGGAATCACCATCAGTGGAGGTATTTAAGAAAAGACTGGATGAGGAACTCAGTGACATGGTCTAGGTGATGGGAGGCTCAGATGGATGGAGTGTAGTGCCCATAGCTCCAGGGTCGTGTATTCAATCCCTAAGTGGATGCTCGCTTGGGAGTTAGGTTAGATGATCCTCGTGGGTCCCTTCCAACTCGAAATAACCTGTCAACACTGTGATCTGTGGTGCTGAAGAATCTTCATGAATCAAATAACATTGGCCTTAAAGTCTTTATCAATGCACAGATAAGAGAAGTAATAAATATTCATAAAAGTTCATTAAAAAAAACCTGTATAAGGAATTAATTGAATTTGTATGCATGTCAAAATAACAACTTTTCTGCATAGCAAATTCCATCTCCTTCAATGCCAGTTTCTCATCTCAAACTTTGCATGCGTATTCTCAGATACTGTGTTGTTAGTGCAACACTTCTCATCTAGCAAGTGACTGACTAACGGAAAGACATTTATTTACAACAGATGCAGACTAGCACTTACAGATGCAGATTATAATCCTGGGAAAAATCTTTAAAAATAGATTTAGAGCTCTCCCTTGCATCACCACATGTGTGACATGTAGGAGTTTTCTTGCTGTCATAGGTGTGAGGTGTGGGTGGCCTTATAATTTTTGCATATGAATATGTGGGCATCAGAAGGCTGTTTCAGAATATCATTACAGAGACAGCTTTTAGCTAGACTGAAGCTTCATTTATGTCTTATTTCTTTGGTTGCAATGAGTTTAATAATTAAATTTCAAAGAAAGGTTCTTCTGCTTACTGGCTTACTGTGAAAACTGAAGAAAAGTAACTCACCAGAAACTTACTTGAAACTTTTAATTCTTCTGCTATGTTTTGATGTAAGGCAGCTGAAAGGTCCAAACTTCTTACAAACCATTTCAGTAAGAAATTTCAGTAAGAGAATTAAGCATACTGTAAGTAAGCAAAAAGCATACTCTTCAGAGCTATTTTATCTTCCAAAAAAGAAAACAAAATAAAGCAAATGTAAAGCCATTTAAAAACATATTTAAGGAATTTAGCCTCTTAGATTTATTTGCTGCTAACACATATGGGTCCAACAAGAAGAGCCCAGAAATTTTCTGATTTATTTGAAAGGTTTTGGTTAAAGCTATACCATTTTTGAGTATATATGATGTCTGCTGAAGACTTTTGAAGGGTACAGCCAAATATATTTCCTTAGTGTGCAGTGCAAAAAATAAGATTCAACTGCCTTGTCCAACAAAAGGTAAAATAAAATCACAGTTTCACAGTATTAGCAAGGTTGGAAGAGACCCTGGAGATCATCAGGTCCAACCTGTAACCCAACACCAACCCATTGTCTAAACCATGGCACTAAATGCTTCATCCAGCCTACTCTTAAACACCTTCAAGAGTGGCAACTCCATCACCTCCCTTGGCAGACCATTAGAGTGGGTTTTTTTGGCATTTTGATGGTGGGTTTTGGTAGCTTTTGTTGGTTGTTTTTTACTGCAATAATTGTGTAAAGATGCTCTTTAAGAAATTGACATGTATTTTCTTAATAATGTAAGATTTAAAGGGCTTACAATATATTTGCTCACACATTCATATAAACAGAGACTTTTTACTCGATTTCTCAATTCAAAAATACAATAAAACGCCACTAGAGGACTGACAAGTTATTTGAAGGGAGATCGATTACTTAACATTGCACAGATAGATCTTGGATTAAGTACGGTGCTAGAATAACAGAGTTAATAGAGTCCACAAAATGATGCAGAGAGCAGCCTAAAGAAGAAGAATGATGACTGGTAAAAGTTAAATGTAAATATAAGGGGAGAAATCCAGACATGGAAAGCAAATGGAAGCCCTTTCTGAGGGTTCTCTCACTTGAGCATACATGTGCATATGCCCATAATTTTTTCTCTATGCTCATAAATCAAAAATATTCTATTTAAAGATAAATGTCTATGCAAAGAGTAGGTGTTTGTGCTGGTTACCTGTTAAGCTTTGAAGTTAGACAGTCAGCATTTAATGTTCTAAATAATGAGAAAGCTTTCTTGGCAGTGAAATGTTCTCCGACATTAACTACATATGCAAGCCATTACATAACTGCAAAACCATTTAATAGTATCACTAGCAGAATCATACATATATTTGATTCAGTACAGTCATGGCAAGTCCTCCCATTCACTGCACAGGTTTTGGATCACGACTGATGTGCACAGAAAGTTTTCTCATTTTCTTTTATTTTCTGTTTAACTTTTTTTTAATGGAATTGTGGCATATTCCATTTTCCTTGCTTGCACATAAACTACTCTTGGATCATTTATTTGATTTTAAAGAGGGTTTTTTTAAAGCATTATCACCGTTAAATAACTACATCGAGATGAAATTGACACTCAGATATAAAAACACTACACACAGATATGTGCAACTTGACAAATTACACAGATCTGTTGTTCTTCAAGAGAGATAATGCAGTCCAAAAGGGTCAGTCAGGCAAGATTTGTTGTATCCAATCAATTCTGTGCAATGCAATACGTTCGCATGATAGCCCTCAGCCATCTTTAAATGGACTACTCTATCTTCACTGCAGAAAGTAGTGTAAAATGAAACTAACTAAAATCCCAATACAGGACATGAAGTCCTTAGGATTTCCTCTTCCATTTTATCATTGCCTTTGGCTAAACAGTGATAAATGCCTTCTCAAGCATTTGAGAACCCCTTACTTCTACTTGGAAATTGAATTGCAAGGTTTCAAGAGAAGATATTTATGTTGATATAATTGCTATAAAACCAAATTACTTTATGCACAGATAATGACTGTTCATGGAAAAGCAATGAGCTATATAATCAGAAGAATCAATGTCTTGTGAGAGAACATGTATTAGGTTCTTCTCTGGCTGGATTTCTGGTAGTGAGGGAGCTATGGAGGAGGCCTTTTTCAAGAAGTTGCTGGAAGCCTCTCTCATAGCTGGCAAAGCCAATGCCAGCCATCCCCTGGCTGGACCTGTTGCTGGCCAAGGCCAAGGCCAATCAAGAGTAATAGAGATGCCTCTGTGATAACATATCTAAGAAAGAAAAAAAAAAAAAAGTTGGGGGAGAGACGATGATGGTCGCCAGAGAAGAACAGAGTGAGAAGACATAACAGAAAATGTAGATAATGCGGCCAGTGCCAGAGGAGAGGGAGGGAGTGCTCCAAGCACTGGAGATATGCTCTCCCTGCATCCCTTGGTGAAAGGCTATGGTTCACAGGTTCACGTGTAATTGGAAGGGACCCACAAGGATCATCTAGCCCAACACCCAAGTGAGCGCCCACTCAGGGATTGAATACATGCCCCTGGAGCCATGGGCACCACACTCCATCCATCTGAGCCTCCCATCACCTAGACCATGTCACTGAGTTCCTCATCCAGTCTTTTCTTAAACACATCCACTGATGGTGACTCCACCACCACTCTGGGTAGACCATTCCACTGAGGGATGACTCACTCTGTGAAAAAGCTCTTTCTAACATCCAGTCTAGACCTTGCCTGGCGTAGCTTGAGGTCATGTCCTCCTGTTCTGGTGCTGGCAGCCTGAGAGAAGAGATTTATGCCCACCCAACTGCAACCTCTCTTCAGGTAGTTATAGACAGCAATGAGGTCACATCTGAGCCTCCTCTTCTTCAGGTTGAATAGTCCCAGTTCCCACAGTCACTCCCCACGGGGCTTGTTCTCCAGTCCTTTCACCATCCTTGTCACCCTTCTCTGGACCCTCTCAAGCAGCTCTACATCCTTCTTAAACTGGGGAACCCAGAGCTGGACACAGTACTCAAGATGTGGTCTGAGAAGTGCCGAGTATAGGGGAAGAATAAGTTCCCTAGTCCTACTGGCCACACTGTTCGTACTACAGGCCAGGATGCCATTGGCCCTCTTAGCCGCCTAGGCACACCTTTGGCTCATATTAAGTTTTCTGTCAACCATTACTCCTAAATCCCTCTCCATTTCACCACACTCCAGCCACTCATCCCTCAGCCGATAGCGATGCATGGGATTGTTATGTCCAAAGTGAAGAACTCGGCATTTGGACTTGTTAAATCTCATATTCTT
>WEKX01027517.1:14319-34076 GCA_013390025.1 Pitta sordida
GATGTTGCACCATTCACCACCACCCTCTGAGCTCGCCCTTCCAACCAGTTTGTAACCCAGCATAAAATGTTCCTTTCCAGCCCGTGCTTTACAAGTTTCTCCTGAAGCTTATTGTGGGAAACCGTGTCAAAGGCTTTGCTAAGGTCCAAGTACACAACATCCACAGCCTTTTTGTCATCAACCAGTCGAGTCACTGGATCATAAAAGGAGATCAAGTTAGTCAGGCAGGACCTGCCTTTCCGAAATCCATGCTGACTAGATCCAATGTCGTGGTTGTTCTGCAGTTGCTGTGTAATGGCACACAAGACCATCTGTTCCATGACTTTGCATGGGACTGAGGTCAGGCTGACTGGTCTGTAGTATTTTTATTTCATCTTTCACACTTTCCTTTAAAAGAATAGATCTGGGAAATCCCCATAATTTTTCAGAGATATATTGCACTTTATAAGATAATGGAATTATTTTTAAGCTGCAAAATATGTTTTCTTTCTTCATTTATAAGTAGATATCAATCCTGTCTCAATGAGGGTGAGGGAAATGTTCCTATAAAACTATGCTACATTTTTCCTCTTCGAATTTTGTTTACAAACATGAATGATATTCTGTCCAGGGGAGTGTAGTCATCCTGTTCTTAACACAAAGAGAAGTAACAGTTCATCTTCACCACAGCAGATATCTTATTTATTGTCATAGATTCCTTCACTTACGTGATGTGATGCAACCCTTAAAAACATTGATTTGTCAGATACAAAATCTTTCTGTACGTGTAATTGAAAAGAAAATTTCAAATTGGCACAGGTCCACATCTTGAACCTCACTTGTCAGTTAGCTTGTTGGTTAAACTATAGAGAACTTTGCACCAATGTCAAGTGTACTGTCCTGGGTCATTTAAGATGAAGCATGAATTAAATTTAGAAATACTTGAATGAGATATATATAGAGAGAGAAATAANGGAAAAAAGCCCCTCCCCGTGCGATATCCCTTGCCAGGAAGGTGAGATAAGATACAAGATCCTCCATTGTTTGTCAAGTGAGAAGGAGAAAGCCCCTCCCGTGGCCGCATTCCTCACATTCCTTTCAGGGGAGGGAAGATAAGACACAGAGTCCTCCATGCCACGTTCCTTTCAGGGGAGGGAAAAGGAGATAAGAAGAGATACCTATTGTTTGTTCCAGTAAAAAAGGAGAAAAGTTTTACAATAGAACAAAAGACCTCTCCCCATGACATATACTAAGCTATTAGTGTCTCCAGTGACTTCAGCTAGAATTTACTGGCAAGGCACTGTCACACATACTTATTTAGCACCAAGGCAATACAACTTCCATTAAAAAGCACTTTTTTTAATCACTTTTCCTTACCTGCTAAAACAGATACTTATTACCTCTTATCAAACTATATGAAGACAAGGAAAAAAATCAATATTGAACTGTAGAGTATCAGTCATGGCACCCGAAGTTCTGGACATTAAAAAATCTAAACTGCACATACATATATCTTCAGAAGAAATTGCCATCCAGGGACTGGTGAAAAAGGAGAGAAGGTATGGATGTTGCCTGCAAATAAGTGAAATAATCCAGATAGCCATGACTAATATTGAGATAAAACAGTCATTCAATTAAAAGTTTTAAGGAAGGAAAACTCCTTCATATCCTGTACCTGGTCCAAATATTTTCTCTCTCTCTCATGCTCCCCTTGAGATTTCCCTTGTCTAGAAGCCTCTCCAAAGCAGTCTACTCCTTGTTTAAATACAAAAATATGTTACTCCCAGAGCAACAGAGAGAATCTTTCTGCATTCCTAGTATGGTTAATAAGCAATGTGACCCAGCAACCAGACAGAAATTGCATGAGGGATCATAACAATAAAGATTCTCTTACCTTCAGACCTTGAGAATTTCCCAAGTCTAATAGAAAGCAAACTTTTTTTAATATTGAATAGTGCAGTAAAATTTAGTAATTTGGACATAAAAGTGCCTTAAATAGTGGTTTATTATACATGTTCTGTACAGTTTCAAGAAACCAGACCACCACCACTAAGCTGTTCTTTCAAACAGCAAATACATTTGGTTTTTCCAAAACCACAGGGAAAGATTTATCTGTTAATGCTTCCACTTGTGCCTAATACAGGGAGGGGGGAGGGAATTTAAAAAAGTAGGGACAATATAAAAGAGCATTTTTTTGCATTCTGATTTATTTTTATAAACCATGTTAAATGTCTTAAATGTTTAAATGGTGTCAGTGTGTCGATGCAAAAACAAAGTAAAATATACAGCAGTGGAATAAGAGAGGGTCAAAGGGGCCAGATGTGACACTATGTATCACTTTCTTCAACTACTTGTATAAGTGTGGATGTGTCTGGGGAGATAATATAAATAGATGTCAAGCCCTAAAGTCTCTGATTGACTGACATTTCGGCAGTTACCAGTAGATGGCTGCAATTTCTGTTTGCTGAAATGGCTCACTCAGAACTATTCTGTTCCAAACTGCTGCTGGAAAAGAACCAAACACTACTGGTATCTTGAAGAACGTTGCTTCTGAACTTGTCTTGCCTATGCAACAGAAAAAATGCGTACCTAAGAAAAAGGGTTTCTAGACTGTATCCATGTCATTCAGTACCTGTAGGCATGAGTAAATACAGCCTCTGGGTCTCAAAGACTGCTTTTACTCTCCTCTTCTAAAAGACATAAAGTCCATTAGGCCCACATGCATTTAAAAAAGTCTATGTGATACCCTCAATAGATATCGTCCCTCCACTTCCTAACAGTCCAAAATATAGCTTTGATTCTTTTTTTCTGAAAAATATGTGCAGAAATTGATATTGCAGGAGAACGCATGTTTTACATTATTTTTTAAATCAAAATTAGCTCTTAAAGAACTCCAAACACTGCCTTCTGCTGTTATACTTTATATCTGGTTTTTAAAACATTTAATCTAGGGAATGTTCTTCATTTTTCTCCTGGTCTGAAATTAATGAGGATTGTTTTATTTCTGTATCACAAACATGTAATACTATGAATATACATGGTCCTATCTGGACACAAAATTTTTTAGAGTGTTTTACCTCTCCATAATTTACCAACAGTCCTGGCTGACTGGTGATGCACCACAAGACTGGAAATTGGCTAATGTGACACCTAACTACAAGACAGGCAGGAGAGATGATCCAAGTAATTACAGACCTGTCAGCCTGACCTCAGTCCCGGGCAAAGTCATGGAACAAAGAATCTTGTGTGCTATTATGCAGTAACTGCAAAATGACTAGGCTGAACAACCACAGTTCCCGCAGCTGCTCCCCATAAGGATTGTTCTCCAGTCCTTTCACCATCCTTGTCACCCTTCTCTGGACCCTCTCAAGCAGCTCAACATCCTTCTTAAACTGGGGAGCCCAGAACTGGACACAGTACCCAAGATGTGGTCTGAAAGGCGCCGAGGACAGGGGAAGGATAACTTCCCTAGTCTGACTGACCACACTGTTCNTAGATCTAATGTCATGGTTGTTCTGCAGTTGCTGCATAATAACACACAAGACTATCTGTTCCATGACTTTGCACGGGATTGAGGTCAGGCTGACAGGTCTGTAATTACTCGGATCATCTTTCCTGCCTGTCTTCTGGATGGGTGTCACATTGGCCAATTTCCAGTCTTGTGGTACATCACCAGTAAGTCAGGACTGTTGGTAAATTATGGAGAGTGGCTTGGCGAGTTCATCTACTAGTACTTTCATCACCCTCGGACGGATCTCATCTGGTCCCATGGACTTATGAGGATCCAAGCCACTCAGCAAGTCTCTGACTACTTCCTCCTGGATTACAAGGGGATTGTATTGCACCTCTATTCCTTCTGTCAGCTGACTAGTCCAGTTGTCCTGCAGGCAGTCTGTCTTACTGTTAAAATCAGTACAGCACATTCCATTTTTAAAGAACATACTCTTAAAATAATGTTCAAAAAGAAATACAAAGCAAAAATTTGCATTATATCTGCCAACCATGGAATATATTTAAAATTTTTCTTGCCCCGTGTGATCTCTTTTTAATTTTTTCCTTCCTGACATAATTACTGGCAGTATGCTTTATATCCCTTAAAATATTTGTTTTCCTGATCTTCTGGTTGTCAATATTATATAACTGTCTCACTACCAGAAGAGTCAGCTGATCATGCACATTTTGAAAAGCTGGGTATTAGTGTAGAAGTATAGAACAAGAAATGGTGAAGGATGACACAAAATAAGGTATGGACACAGACATCTGTGTTTCAAAACTATTGTATCACATGAAGCGTTACTTCTACATTATTGGGATTTCTACGCTCCCTAGAAATCCTCTGTCATAGTAATAAAAGAGAGTTACTACTGTAGTTTAAAGAGGACCGCAATAAGAATAATATGTGTGTGTCTTAAAAGAGCATAGTTTTTCCTCTTCTGTACCGTGTCAGATGAAATGCTGTGGTGAAAGTGTTCTGATGTTATCAAAATGCCCTTCTTATCTGAGGAAACATGTATTGAGAGCAACTTTGTTAAATGTCCAACAGTTCTTAACACTTCAATATAACTCATAACACTGACTTTTATTATTAAACTGTGTTTTAATATTGTGCATAGATAAAAACAGGTACTTGCAGTATAAAAGATTTCAAAATTATAGAGTACCACTATCTATCACAAATTCAAGATGTCAATTATTACTAAGTGAAAAAATAAAATAAAAATATATTAAAAACAAAACCCCAGTCTGTAGCAAACCGTATTATTCAGTGATACTTTTTGCTGATGAGAGATTATATGATATAATTCTAATTATTTTTTAGCTGAAAAATAGAAGGATAATTCTTTTGAAACTCCTATCAGGAGAGAAGGTCTCAAAAATAATAACTTATTAAGTCCAGGAAAATTGTTAACTCATGAACACTCAATCTTGGCATATGTGCAGCCTCAACTTTTTAGATTTAAAAACCTGCTGTTTCTTGTCACTCACATTAGGACTTATAATAATATCATCTTCAGTTGAAATATTAAGAATAAGTTACTCCCTTAACGAAATATATTCTTTCTTTTTTGAGCTCTTACAGGAAACTGTAAGGAGAGGAAAGGATGAAATTTTTATGCATCTATATAGCACATAGTACAGTGGTGTCAGTATCTTTGATTAAAATGTGCAGATATTACCATAATGCAGTTAAAGAAAAAAATCAATGAAATTTTTGCTAAAATGTAAATTAAAAAATCAATTAACCATATGTGACATGAGAAAAGCTCTTTGGTTGTGACCTATTGTCTTCATTGTCTTCTCTGCCTGGATGTAATACAACTTCTGAAATCAGAGAAATACATATTAGCTTGGGATTTCTTTCATTTAAGGAGACAGAATTCTCTGTCAGAGGTTTTTGTGAAAGAAAACACTTGAAATCAGCTGAATCTTCAGTTTTTACTTTAAAAGTAAATTTTTGAAAAATCGTGAAAAAAAGAAGAAGGCTAATTTTTATGCCTCAGGCATGACAGAGCATTGAATTTGCATTTGTTATAATGTATAGGGAAAAAGATGACTGTGGTTAGGCAGGAGTTAAAATTGATATTTTGTTTTCTCTTTCTCCTAGAACTTATGTCAAAGACAACTGAAGCTTTGCAAAGCTTCTTCTTCTTTTTTATTTTTTTTATTTTTACTGAAATGCTAATTAATAATCTGAGAAATTACCTGAAATTTTCATTAATTATGTAAAAGGCTTTTTTTACTTCAAATGAAATTATTGAAGAAGGTGATACTTTTTCTTACCCATCCTCCACAATCCCCAGACCAGTTTTCAAACATGTATATAGATTATTCTACTAAATGTGAAAAAAGCAGTCTGAAGCATTGTTAAATGAACTATATGAAACCTCGAAGAGACACAGTAGGTGGCTGAAGTGAGAATTAAAAATGCGATGTTCTGAAAGCTCACACATTTTAAATACAGTCGAGTCTCCTATATCGCTCACCCACAGTCTTAATTCAGACCCGCGTAGCCCGACTTCCATGTTGAATGGCGACCGTGCCGCCGCCCATCCCCCCCCCGCAGCTGCTGCGGCCCCCACCGATGCCCCTGCCGCTATCACCTGTGCCCCCACTGCCACCCGTGCCTCCACCGCTGCCCAGGACGCCTACCCGGGCCTGACCCCTGCTGCAGCAAGTCACACATGCACAGTTGTGAAACGGGTCTCCTACTTTGCCAAAAAATCATGCTGCTAAGATCTGAAGCTGCAATATGGGGAGCAGCAAGAGGGCTGACTGTATTAGCCTTCAAAATTAGCAATGATGTCAAGATCATTCCAGCCTCATTATATAATTAATTGCTATAATTTCAGTCATTTAAAAAATGAACAAGTTCTTCATATAATGTTAATGAGAAGGAGTCTGACAGAGCTTACATTTCCTACAGGTTTGGAAACTATTATCAGTGATGAACGTGCAGGTTGACTCTGTTTCTGATTTTAAACATAGAGAAGAGTTTTTTACTCTTACTTAAAATTAAGCAACCACACTAACTGCGAAACTATTGATTCTTTTATGTGGTTCTCATATTGCTCTTCCTCTCCTTCTGCATAAGATAATCTGTAATTTCTGTTCACTCTGACACACTACTAAGAAAAGTACGTAATTCTTTTTGCTACTAACTGAAAGACTTCAAGCATGCTATGTCTGCTCTGAGTTTCTTCACTATTCAGCTTGCTTTCTCAGGCTTTCCTTGGAAAAATATTGATCATAAAGCATTTGATACCCATGATTTGAGACTTAAATATAATTTTGTTGAATGTCATAGTATCATTTGGTGAAAGTTATTATGTACTTCCTCTTCTTTTATTGAAAGAGCAAATTCATAATTAAGAACCTTCACAGAAGTTATGGAGACTCCGAAACTCCAGGAGAGGAAAAGAGCTGTTCAAGACTTGTGGAAGATTAGTGACTTTTGGAGTATTTTAAGGATTTTTCTTTTTGAGCAAGTCATGTATTGGGTGAGGTGTTATTGACAGAGAAAACAGGCAACTGCAGGATTTATAGGCTGGGTGCACAGTTAAAATTTTATTTTCTCTTGTCACAATAATACAAGGTAATTGTGAAGGTAATAGCAGCTTTGAAAAGGTAAGGTCAGATTCTCATCTGGCCCATGTAGTGGCTGCCTCTGTGGCACGCTGAACCAGAAGTTTGGGGAATGTTGTGTCAAGAGGTATCTCATTCCAAGTAAAATATAGCAAGTGCCCTGCCTCTGATACCCTGTAACTTTCTGTCATCACCATAGTCATTAACACAAAGTAACACTTGTTTATACACGGCCTGTCCTGAAGTCCTTAGTGGTGTGCTTTGATATATTCACTTGCATCTGTGCCAAGGTGTGCCGGAGATGTGGTATTAGGAATTTGCTCCTCACACACATTTTGTAATTGCAGAATTGATAGTTGACTCTGTCTCTGGGCCTGGTGGATGAACACGGTTATTGGTATAATAACAAGAAGACAATCTGAAGGGGCTATAATTAGTATACTGGTACCAGCATTTTAAATCCCATTCCTGTCTGTGGCCCTCATGGCAGATGTAATAGTGTTCTGGTTCTTGACAAATAATCTTGTACATATTGGGTATGAGTGTATGTCCTGATTTATGCATAATATGAGAAAGATTGAAGAGAATGTGATGGAAAACAGAAACTGTAGGCCTGTCTGATTTGAAGGATAAGCAGTGAAAGCGTCTCTGAGAGCCACTGTGCAGGTACTGAATACTCAAGGTGTTCACGTGAGTACATGCCTTCAGCAACTCACGTATTCTGATACCTCTGCTCTTTATGTTAGTCTCATGGTATACATATAAAGATTAATTGTTTTCTGAGGTCTTTCTGAAAATTAATACAGAACATTTGCCTAAACAAGGCTGTGGTGATGAAGTCAAGCATGCTTTGCAATCACTCTGACTGGAGGTTGTCTCCCCTGCAGTTAATATGCACTTATCTGAAACACAAGTTTCTCTTGTGAACACATCAGGCAAGGCTTTGAGCTGTGCTGATAGATCAGCATGTATAGATTACATTTCAAAGAACCCCTTATCTGCTCTGATTTATTACTTTGAGCTCTAATAAAGTCTATCATCGAAGATAACATGTCTTTGGTGTCTTTTGGCATATCCACTTATGGTAAAAACTCAGATAGTCCAATCTCATGGTTTAGGGCAATAAGTGGCCTTCTAATGGACAATTAAAAACAAACAAACCCCAAAACCCCAAACCAAACAAAAAAAAGCCCACCCCCAAAAAAATATCCCCATCAAACCCAAAAGACCAATCTATTTCCCCGAAACAATAATTTTACCTTTGCTTCAGTAAAATTACACCAATGAAGTCCTAAATAATCTAGAAGCTTTAGTTAACAACAAAAGATGCGTGTTTTTTTATATTGTTCAGAAACAAAAATGTTACTTTTAAAAAGTGAGCAAGGTCCCCCATTTACTCTTAGTGCTTTTTTGCTTCTTTGCCTGTATATGGAATTGACTCCAGCCGAAGTTGAAGAAAATTAAAAAACATTAATTTGCATCTAAAAATTACTGGTTCATTCCAGAAGTATTGTGGACTTCTGCTTTGCTTCCAGACACAACTCAACATTCACAGTTTGAATTCTGGCTCCAAAAGTCCTGAGATTTCTGAAAAATAAGATTTCAGAAATAAAATATCTTTCAATACTTTCTGTGGCAAAATACATGAAATTTCATTAATTTCATGTTCAGAATACATCAAGGAGATATTTGGATAAGATTTTAAAATTTTAAATCTGCTTCATAATTTACTAGGGGTTTAGGGTTTTTTCATTTTTAATGGCATGTTACTCAGAATTCTTGAATTTATCTTTAAGGAACATTATTCTTACTATTTCTAAAAATACAAGAAAAACATTCTGCAAAATAATACAATAAAACCTGAAACAACAATTCCTTTTTTTTCTCTGCAAACTAAATTACCACCAATGTGTTAGTTTCTGCAAAGGCGAGTAGTATACAATTCTTTTATCATATTTTTTACTATTATTATTTTAGATTCCTATATTCTATTTTTTAATGCAATGCAGAGATCTTAAGAACAACTGTGCCTCATTTGAAATCAATGATTTGTAAATATCACTGCAAATCTGAGAAGTCCCAGAGTCCTAACCTATCTTAAATTCCTGGATGACTCCCTGGATAATCCATATGGGACTTACACAGAATCACAGAATCACAGAATACTATGAGTTGGAAGGGACCCACAAGGATCATCTAGTCCAACTCACCATCTAACACCCCTACAGAGACTTAACTAAGTTTTGACATCTAACAACTTTCCAATTTTTCCATCTAGTAAGAGAAGAGAGATGAGGAACTCCAGATGCAACTCTCATAATAAAAGATGCAGTTCTCTGCATCTTTTATTATGTGAAGAAAGACTCTGTAAAAATAATATATAAAAGAATACAGAGGAGCTATATGTAGTAGATGTGACTAATAAACTATTATGCTATTCAAATAATCAATTGTCTTGTATCAATAGACTCCCTGTGACTTTTTACTGTCCTGAGAGTAGTCAGTCAAGCGGAGAACATTTTCCTCCTGTACTTCTTGAAAAGGTCTGGTGTCATCCTTGTTTCTGCTGATTTTTTTCTTATTAATCCTAGTCCAAGGTCACACAGCTAGGTTGTTCTAAAACACACAGAGGGTGTAAGAAGTTGAACTCCTGCACTGTAGGTTACACAGAAGACATATCAGGTCCCAAAGATTCAAATGGCCTCTTGAAGTGTCTCTTTTGTTGATTGAGGAAGAAAGGAAAATCAGGTAATCTCCTACCTCATGGACATTTTAAACAGATGGCATTAAGAGGGATTAATTTAGTTCTTGAAATGGCTCCTCTTTATTTATTTATTTTTCTCTCTCTATCAAGCCTCCTTCAGAGAAATCCACAGACATAGGAAGTACAGTCTTAATGATTCAAACAAGAATGTTGCAAGAAGTGATGGTATTTCGTGCAAGGGAAAATTAGAGAAGAAATGATAAATATAGTTCCTGATTAAATTCTAACACATGCTGTGAAATCTACTTTAGTACAGGTAAGTGTCCCTGTCTGTCATGAAGGAGACATGATGTATCTGGGAGACCAGAGTTCGATTCCTGTTGGGAGGAAGTGATGCTGTCTAAGAGTTGGACTCGATGTTCCTCGTGGGTCCCTTCCTACTCAAAATATTCTAAACCTTCAACATGTCTCCATGTTTGAGAAGAACATAATTTTGACAAAGGGTTTACCTTTCTTTAACTTTAGGATGTCAGGAGGCATTCTGGCCTGTACAGGAAATGGGAAATTCCTAGAAAAAGTATGCAAAGTGAAGGGGAATGAACTTTAAAACTCTATGCTCAGTACTAATTCTTCTTGTTTCATGAATGTAGGACTGAAAAAAATCCAATTTCTAATAGTAACATAATTGATTTTGAAGCAACCTGCCATATCATTTGGGAAAATACCTTAGACATTCCAAATCCATCTTCAAAGTTTCTTGAATAGACAACATTGGTGGGCTTAATCAAAAGGTCAGATACCATACTAACAAAGATATACTTAATGGAATGTGTCAAAAGTAATTTTAGTTTGCTTTCTACCTGATATTCAGTGAATTAAGAACTTTCCTTGTGAGTAATTTGGTTTTTTAGTGTTAATTTTAAGGTAAAGAAGACTCCTTTATTTTGATAACAAATTGAAAAAAAAACATGTTTCAGACAAAAAATAAAAAAGAATCTGTTAAACAAGTTCAACTATTTTTTGCTTTAAATAATTTCTAGCTATCATATGTCCTTGGTGTGTAAGCAGTCTTTATGTTCCTCAGTTTTTCCATACAACTTGGAAAACTGGGATATTCCTTTAGATATCTTGAAATGCTTGTGTTTTATATACTGACTTAGTGATGTTATGCATGAAAAATTTAGATGCTTGCATCACACAAACTAGTCCATGCATGGGCTATTCTTATGATTCAAAACCCGTTGATTGGTCCAGACTTAGTTTTCTCAATTAAATGTTTTGATATTGATTATTTCCCAGAATTCAATAGCAGCCACAAGTGTTGTGAGTGTAATAGTTCCTTAATTTTTCTGCCAAATGTAGTAGATGATATTACTCAAAACTTTAATAACTGGGAACTATTGTTTCCATATTAAAAATGGTATATTCATCACAGTCACATAATTTTAAAACTCAGTCTTAGGAAAATCCACTTTAGTACAGTGGTAAGTGTCCTCACCTGGCGTGTGGGAGACCCGGGTTCGATTCCCGCCAGGGAGACAGTGTTAAGAGTTGGACTTGATGATCCTTGTGGGTCCCTTCCAACTCAGAATATTCTGTAATATAAGAGAAATGACTGAAGAGAGAAATCAAGTGTATCTTTTGTTACTTTTCATCTCATTATTGAAAGCTGTCTTCTGCTTGTAGAATGTTTTTAGTCATGGGGTCACATGTAATTAAATAAAAATTGATGACTATATTTCAGATATTTATTCTAATTGATCTCTTTATTGTCAGTAGAAAGCACCTGGTCCTATTACAGATATCATGAGTACGATGATGGACAAAATACTACTACAAATATGATTCCATTTATTACAAGTATGAACATTTACAGACAAAAAAATTGTTACTTTTTGCCATTAAAGTTACATTCTGCCATTTAAGACACAGGATGAGTTACAAACTCCTGTGAGCTACAAATTCGAACTGTGAATAGCAGGTCATTCTCTAGTTTCTGGTCGGTCTGTGACTGAACAATTGTCGTGGTTTGACCCTGGCTGGATGCCAGAGATTCACCTACAACCTCTCCCAGGGAAAAAAAATGGAAATAAAAATTCATCACAGGCAAAGCAAGGCAAACTACCAGTGAAGAATATAAAGGATTTATTTATTAACTAGCAAGATCAGAGCTTAATGTGAGAAGCATCATTTTAACGGCAACTTTTCCCCCCACCCCTACTTCTCTTACAACGGATCTCATATTCCCTTCTTCGACCAGGAGACAAAAGGGGAACAGGGATAGGGGATAAGCCAGGCTTGTTGGTATTTCTTATCAGTTCCAGGGTAGGAACCATCTCTCTGCCCTTCCATAAAGTTCTCTCTCTCTCATGAGAGGAAAAGTCTTTCATGACCCTTTCCCAAGTGAGATCTCGACCCAGGGACGACAGTTCTTCCATTCTCTGTTGTCCAAGAGTCACAGCACAGGATGCAGTGTTTTAAACACTACTTTACTACTTCATTATGACCCCATCCCAAAGTACATAGTTCAGATCCTACCACAATGCAATTCTGTCACAAACCGTCTGTCCAAAGGATCTCTGCCGAGCTCAGCTCCAGGTCCATGTTTCTGGGCTCCCAAAACATCTGCAGCTGTTACAGCACAATTCTCAATCTTCAGTCATGGCCTCAGGTGGATTCTGCATCACTGATTCCTCTCTCTCTATTCCATAGGTTTGCACCATGGTCCATTCCACGAGCAGCAGCAGGATGCCTGGAAGAACATTCCTACCCCTTCTCTTGTAGACCTGGGGGGACCTTCATAGCTTTCAGCTTCTTACAGATGTCCTGACCCGGCCATCTACTTTCTGTTACTAAGGTTTTTTTCTCCCCTTCACAAATATGTTATCTGTTACTCACAGAGGTGACCTTGAGTTCCATAGCAGCGAGGGAGGTCGAGGCAGAAGCTAATAACTTGCTCACTGCCAGAGGAAGAAAAAAAAAAACAAACCATGACACCAGTAAACCTTAAAATGGATGAAGGCCCAGTAATAGGTAAGAATGATGTGCCATGAAGCCTGGGGAATTAGCCGGGATTTGATTTACCACAGCTATTGCGAAGAAGTTGACTTAATCTTGATACAAAATAGACTAGTGGTTTGTCTTTGCTTTACATAAAATGCTATGTCAATTAAGTGGTTCAGCTTGTGGTATAAATGTTTCTCCCTGAGTTCATTCAAACAGTGGGAAGAAAATAATGAAAAAAAATCAAGGAGAGAGTTGGACTTGAACAGGCTTCAACACACATTTTCTTCCTGACAGTTAGGGATGCTCATCATCATAATGGTGAGCATATTACAGAGACTGCCATGTTATATAATGGAAATCACCTTGTGACTACACTGTGTATTTTGTTAATTATAACTTATGTTTGCATCACATTTTCAGTGTACACTAAACCCTTGAATTTTTCATGGGTTTGGGTCTTCCACACTAGTACCACAAAGCCCATGATCTGCGAAGAAAGACAGCTCACTTATATGCAAATAAGCCCTGCCCTTTGCCCCGCCCTCTCAGCCCCAGACCGCTTGGAAGGCCTGTAGGGGCCATCTCTGGCTCAGCCAAGAACTCAGAAGGTGTGTAGGGACTGGACTCGGTTCGGCAGAGCACTCAGAACATGTGTAGGGACCAGCCCCATCTTGGCGTAGGGCTCAGAATGTGTGTAGGGACCATCCTTGGTTTGGTAGAGCACTCAGAAGGTATATAAGGACCAGCCTTGGCTCAGCTGAGATCTTGGAAAGTATGTAGGGACCAACTGGGTTTGATGCATCACCATGGCATCGAAGCTGGTTCTAGGACCCTTCCATGGGCGGCCTGAGACTGTGCTAGGTGACCTGAGACCATGCCAGGCAGCACACTGTTCTACACCCTCCTGCAACTGGCCCAAGCTGCTCGCTGCAAGTGGGACCAGGTGGAGCCATGCTGCTGTGGGAAACAGGTTCTTCACCAGTGTCAATTGAGCTCACAACTGTGGGCAAGTGAATGGTTTCTCAGACCACCTTGGTGAGTGGGACTGGGTTTGTCACACTGCCACAGCGTAGAGGCGGGTGCTGGGACCCTCCAGTACTCGGCCGAGCCAGGGCTAGTTGTTACATGCCTTCTGACCACTCGCCCGAGCTGTGGCTGGTCCCTACACATTTTCCAAGCACTGAGCGGAGCCAGGGCCCGTCCGTACACACCATCCAAGCACCAGCTTCTACACATATCATGGGTGGCACAGGAAGCAGTGTCTCCTTCTCCACATGGCACAGTGCTGCTTCCAGGCATTACACCACGAAGTGGGACTGTGCCCAATAATAAGGTGTAATAAACTATGTTATAAACCTTCCCCGCCATGTAACCTCTACAACACTCATAAGGGAGTGAACTCTGGGTGGTCGCCACACAAGAAAGAGGTGCTGCCTCCCTGCCCCACAAGGTGTGCCTGTACATCCATGCAGGGAGTACCAGTTCCTCCCCTTGGCAGTGGCAGACACTCTGCACTGCACAGATGCAAAATCACCATGAAGAATGAGACCATCTTTGCAGAAAAAAAACCTGCAGTGTAGTGAAGCTGTGAGATAAGAACTGCAAGAGCCGAGGGTTTACTGTATTTTGTATCACTCTGCTTAAACATAAATTCTATGTAATTTCAAATAAGTAAATTAGACATGAAAAACTTCACCTGTGTATGTAGAATATCTAAAAGAACCTGGTCAGAGACTACTGGACTCTGACACAGTCCCACAGAATTTGTAAAGGCTGATATGTATTTCCGAGGGTTGATATTTGATAAACATAGTGCTCATAAGGCTCTATGACCTTAATTTATTGATAGGCACACTTAATTACATTACTTTTTTAATAAAGACATTCTTTAGATTAATAAATAGAAAGATGCTTAATTAATAGGGTTAATACACAAAGAAAGGGAAAGAAATCAGATTTAGATCTAAACATCTAAACATTGCAGGTCACTCTCTGTATTTAACTGCTGAATTCCTTGATTTGTTAGGTCTTCTCTGATATTCTTACTCAAAAGAGCTGTACATGTTTTTACATATATAAAAATGCAAAAAGGACAAAAAAGACAGATAAAAACCCTTAGAAATTCTTTCACAGTTACTGTTACAGCTAAGCTTTTATGTGAGGCGTTGTGGTTCTTGTGGGATCAGTTCTGTAAATGAATGTCTTCCTTTGTAAAGATGCCTCTTTAACACTGAGCTACAGTTATATTCATTGTATTTTCTTGTGGGAGCAATCTTTATCACTTCTTTGTATACCTCACTTTTACATATGGAAATTTCATGGAAGGTGTATTGTTCAGTTTCACCTTGGAAACAAGGCAGATAGCAACAACCATGACTCTCTGTAGTCAGGCTTGTGTTTACCATTTAGATAAAATTGTATTTTCTCAGTCTTACAGTTTGAATTGGGAGCCATTAAAAAGAGAATTATTTCTGAACCTCACTTCTGGTAGTTAATTCATTTCTATGAATAAGGGAAAAATTCATATAAGAGTGTACTGTATCTTGTTTCTTTATTAAAGATAGGAGTATGAATTAAGGTATCAGTCTTCCTACACAGTTCAGAGTACTGCAAATGTGTGACAGAATTACGAATAAATAAACTGAAACTATTTCAAATCATAGTACGGTTATGGTGCAGCACAGTATAAATTTATCGCTGCAGATTCTGAATTCAAGCTTCAGGCATTAATGTAAATCTTTTTAATGTTTCTGAATAAAACTTTTGAAGTCCTCCAACTTCCTAGCATCGCACCAGATATATTATTATTAAGTGTGTGTCCTAGGGTGGTGTGTATATATTCCATATCTTTGTGTTTTGGCTTGTGAATACCAGTCCTTAGCAACACCAAGGTCGTTTTCTCTCTCTGTCCAGAAGACGAGAAGAAAAAAAATTCAAAAACTGAGAAGCGGCAGTTGAAGAAAAAAAATTTTCTGNCATTATGAATGTGACAATATAACACACCTCTCCGATTTTTACAATATTTTTGAAAGCTCTCAAGGAATAAAGAAAAATCCCATAACTGAAATAAATTTAGCAGACCTTTGAAATCTCTCATGGAAACATAGGTATGTACATAGACTATAAGTTTTTATACCTACAATACTTATGAATTGTTTGATAAAATATCTTAGATGTATTTCATTTCTTCATTTCTTAAAAAACTATTTTGAAGATTCTCTAAACATTAGATAGACATTTCCAAAAAAGTAGAGATAAAAAAGGAGATGAAACAGGAACACAAGTTAAAAAGGGAAAATTAAACCAAACCAAACTAAACAAATCAAACGCAAACCCATAAACACGCAATACAAGAAACCAACTACAAAATCCTAAAGAAGTTCTTCCTGGGATTATAGGACATGATCTAATCATCATCAATCTTGTGGACTTGGTACATGTAGTGTTCTCTGCTGATATCTTCATCTCAACCATTCACATGACATTTATTCAAACAAAGAGGATGTTATGCATGGCCAAGTAGGCCCACAACCTTGAAGAATCTGGATCCTTTTATTCATAGGAGTACTGGAATTTGGTCAAAAAACTCAGAGTATTTAATCAAGAAATTAATATATATTATTTTAGGTAATAAAAAAAACCCTAAAGAAGAGATGAATCAGAAGATGATATATTTCCTCTGTGTTCAGTAAAATACGAGCATGTAGGTATATATCAGCATTTCAGGTTTATTTTTTTAAACAACCACTTTGTTTTCCAGGATTGATCACATTACAAAAGTTTATTTTGCCTCTTTTCAGAGAATTCTTCCAGGATTAAGTAATATTTTCTCTTTAAAACAAAGAAGAGTTCAAAATAACATGGGAAAGTGAAAATAAATCCTGTCAGTGAGTTTACACTATGCTGCTTTTTTTTTTTTTCTTCCGGGAAATGTTATGGCTCCTCCAAAGGCTTTGTTATGCTTCCCAGTAATGGCATTGAGTAGTGAGTGATAAGATATTAAAAACATTCAAAAGAAGGTACTGAAAATTTCAGTGCATCAAGCCAGTAATGGACAAAGATCAGATTTATGTGTCTTATCAAGTATCTCATCATATAGTATGACAGAACGTTCTGTACCTAATGGCAGTCACATTTTATTTTGCAGGTAATTACATTGAATCAGACAGAAAATACCTCTCTGTTGGAACCAATTCTACCACTTTTAGCAGTCTGTCTTCCTTCAAGCACATTCATGGGGGCAGTGGCATATTCCTCTGAGTGTGACGGGAGACAGTGCAAGAGTCTTAAAAGAATGCCTGAATGTAGGTTTGGGGCAAGGTGAGAAAGACAAGATTTTGCAATAGTGTAACATTCTGTAGATGTCATTTGGAATCTCTACTGGTAGTGTTGTGTTTTGATCTCCTTGCCTACTCATGTAAACACGTTCTATACTAGGAAGTGCTGTACTCATTTTAAATTTATATATTCATATATTGTTGACAACTTTATGTAAGTGAAATTTAAGAACTCGTGTACCCTGACACATCTAATGTTTCAGTCCGACTTTTTTTTTTGTTTTTACCATCCCACAATGGGATGTCACAGATTCTCAGCACTGGGGCTTCAACATACAAGTGGTGCTTAGCAGCTTTGGCTGATACCTAGTCTTAGAAAGATTTTACAGATTTATCATTACAGAAAAAAAAGAAGAAAATATCTGGACTCCTTTGTCATTCATGTTGCTTAGCTACAATATGATCTGCTTCTATTACCTTACCTAGCTTAGTTTACTCAGGATGAGACTGCATTGGGGTTAAAAAATCCTACCTTCTTCTAAGATTTTGATTTTACAGATCAGATCCTCCCCTCTCCTCCCTTCCCGTCCCCTCCCCTTTATAACCCCTTTTTTTTTCCTCTGTTTGGCTTGATTATGACTTTTTTGTTGTTGTTGTCTGGGTTAGGTGGGTGCTATTTCCTTGATTGCAAAACAGAATCACAGAATCATGGAATTAATAAATTTGGAAAAGACCATAGAGATCATTGAGCCCAACCTATTACCTATTACCTAACCAAACCTATTGCCAAACTGTTACTTAACACACCATCCCATTATCTAGATCATGCCACTAAGTACATCATCCAATCTTTTCTTAAACACCTCCAGGTATGGCAACTCCATCACCTCCTTGGGCAGCCCATTCCATTGAGAAATCACTCTTTCTGTGAAAAAGTTCCTCCTAACCTCCAGTCTAAACCTCTGATGATACAGAATCAGACTGTCCTTTTGTTCTGTCACTGGTAGCCTGCAAGAAGAGACCTACACCCACATGACTACAACCTCCTTTCAGAAAATTGTAGAGAGCAATAAGGTCTCCCCTGAACCTCCTCTTCTCCAGACTGAACAACCTCAGCTCCCTCAGTCGCTCCCCATAGGGCTTCTCCTCCAGACCCTTCACCATCCTTGTCCCCCTTCTCTGGACACATTCAAGCAGCTCAACATCTTTCTTAAACTGAGGGTCCCAGAACTGGACACAGTACTCAAAGTGTAGCCTAACCAGTGCTGGGTTTAAGGGAAGAATAACTTCCCTGGTCCTACTGGTCACACCATTCCTGATACAGGCCAGGATGCCATTAGCCCTCTGAGCCACCTGGGCACACTGTTGGCTCATATTATGTTTCCTGTCAACCAGCACTCCAAAATCTCTCTCCGCTTGACCACTCTCCAGCCACTCAGCACGCAGCAGATAATACAAGGGGTTATTATATCCAAAGTGAAAAACCCGACATTTGGACTTGTTAAATCTCATACTATTGGAATCAGCCCATCTCTCTAGTGTGTCTAGCTCCATCTGAACGACCTCTCTGCTCTCTGGCAGATCAATATTTGCCCCGAACTTGGCATCATCTGCTAACTTGCTAATGGTGGACACAGCTCCCCTGTCCATATAATCAATAAAGATATAAAACAAAACTGGGCCCAACACCCATCCCTGCGGGACACCACTAGTAACTGTCCACCAACTGGATGAGACACCATTTACCAGCACTCTCTGTGCTCATCCATCTAATTCCTAACCTAGCAAGATTGCTCCTCTCTAAGCCACGGGCTGAGAGTTTCTCCTAAAGTGTACAATGAGAGACAATGTCAAAGGCTGTACTGAAGTCCAGGTACACAACATCCACAGCCTTTCTCTCATCAACCAGGTGAGTCACCAGTTCAAAGAAGGAGATCAGGTTGGTCAGACAGGACCTACCTCTCCTAAATCCACGTTCACTAGCTTTGATGTCATGGTCACTTTGCAGGTGCTGCATAATTGCACTTATGATTATCTGCTCCATGATTTTACCTGGGACTAAGGTCAGGCTGACAAGTCTATAATGACTTAAATCATCCTTTAGCCTTTCTTGTGGATGAGTGTCACATTGGCTGATTTCCAGTCATCTGGGACATAACCACTGAGCTAAGACTGCTGATAAATGATGGAGAATGGCTTAGTGAGTTCATCTGCCAGCTCTTTCATCACCCCAGGCTGGATCCCATCTGGTCCCATGGACTTATGAGGATCAAAGTGCCTCAGAAGGTCACTAACTAACTTCTCCTGGATTACTGGGGTTTATGCTGTACCCTGGCTTTATCTGCCAGTTCAGAAGACCAGTTGTACTGCAGACAATCTGTTTTACTGATGAAAACATAGACAAAGAAGTGCCTCTGCCTTTTTCGCATCTTCAGCTTCTACATATATTCCCCGCTATAACAGACTGTAACAGACTTACCTTGGAGAAATTAATTCCTTTTACTGTTGATCAATAGCAGATGGGGACAAGGAAGATTAAGAACAGGTTGATTTGGAGATTCAGAAAATTACAAATTTAATGAGTTAGGTAAGGGCATAGGGATTCAGGGATTTAAGTGAATTAGTGAAAATGTAGTGAATTTCTAGTGAAGTTTAGAAGAATTCACAGATTCGCAGAATACTATGAATTGGAAAGGACTCACAAGGAT
>WEKX01027518.1:0-15843 GCA_013390025.1 Pitta sordida
GAGCGGGGGTCAGCATGGTCTCAAGGGGAGTGGGGGGGGGCAGTGTGGCCCCAAGGGGAGGGGGAGTTGGTTCAGCCCCAAGCGGAGGGGCAGAGCGGGGCCGGCGCAGCTCGCCACAGACAGAGCAGGGCACCCGTGGTCCATGCGGCACTGCATGGGGGTTGATTTGAACATTCATGACTGCCTAATTTGAATATTCATGTGTGTCAGGTCGCGCATGCACAGTCCCGAAACAGGCCTCCTTATTCATTGAAAAATCATGCCACAAAGCTGCTATCTGGGGAGCACAAAGTGGAAGAGGGATGACTGAAGTGTGAACGTTTCTGAAAGCGGGGTTGCTGTGACAATGGGAATTGCAGAAGTTATGAACATAAGAACATTAGACATTTTAGTAAGAAGAAAAGGCTAGTAGGCCAAACACACCTATCTTTGCTGTCCTCTCTTGATTCTGTCTTTTTTTTTTCAGCATCTTTCTCAATATCCCCTTTCTTCAGAAACAAAGATGCTTCTCTACATCTTTTACAGTATTTGCTTACTTTCTAAAGCCATTCTGTTTGTGTATTCCCACTTGCCAGCAAGAATCTGCTCAGAATTCTTCAGTCTTTTTAGAATTCTCCCGTTGCTTGTGCTCCTTCCTAGTACCCAGGTGTATTTTACCAATTCTTTTCATATTTTAGGAGTTATTGGCTCAAATATTCATCCTGACCTAGCTTAAATGGAAATCATGTGAACGACATATTCTCAGTAACACCTTCCCTCTGTACAGTAAAGCAAAGAAAATTCAAACAGGATATTGAACAACATTAGAAATAGATTGCAAATATGCGAATCTACTTGTTGTAGACTGCATACTTGAACACTATACTTAATACCTGCCCTTCTTATCTAAAGAAGAGTACAATAGCGAAATGTATTGCCCCATAAATGGCAATATATTATGAGAAGCCTGTTAATATTCCTATAAGATTGTGGGAGTAATAAGTGCATTCATTCAGATAGGAGATGGAAATAACTATGAGCGGTACATTATTAAAAGTAGTGAACAATGGCAATAAATTTAAAAACATTTGTATATCTTCACACTCACAAGAGTAGATTCCATAATGTTGAAATAGTTTCACAATTAACTAATAGAAACTTCGAAAATAATATACCCTTAATTGTCTTATTAATTAGCATAGACCAGTGGAGCAGTCAGGATGGCAGAATTACTGTGCACAAACTGCAGAAGTGGAGAGCATCAGACAGCACTTGCCAGGAAAGCTGAGGATCTGGAGAGGGAGAGCAGACAAAAAGCAGCTCTGTGTGCGAGCACACATGCAGACTAAGTGTGATTACCATCTGGATCCATTTATGGGTGGCTGGGTACGGACAGATGAACTAGGAAAAAGGGTAGCAAGACTGGACACTGAAAGAGATGAAAGAAGATCAGGGAAGAGAGAAAAAAAAGTAAGTGCAGGCATGGAGCAAAATTGGTGCAAAGAATCTATGCAGGAGGGAGGGAAGGAATGGGCACACGAGTTGTTGAGCTCCAGGCAGTGAATGCTCAGCAATAGCTACATGAAGGTCACTGCTTTGGCTGCTTTGCAGCTGCTTCTACTGCCAGCAGACCCTGTCTCTTCTCAGCCTTCCCCATGGCAAGTTTGGGAAGGGCACTGGTTTTTGGGGCACCACCTGGGTCCCAGCATTCCCGTGGTAAAATGGCCTCATGGGCAGGCTGCTGGGCACAGGCAGTGCCAGGGCAGAGACAACATCTCACAGCAACACTCTCTGCCTTCCACTTCGTGTGTAAAGCCTGCTTAACTCCTTCAGTTAACCCCTGCAGGTTACTGCAGTGAGACAAAAGGGTTTTAACAGGTGAAAATGACTATATTTTAATGTGACAATAAAAAAAAAAAATGTCAGGTCAGGGGATACTAACTACCACAGTTGTCTTTGTGCTATTTTTAAAGAATGCAAAAATATTGCAAAATGAAAGTGTGAAGAAATTATGATTTACTAAAAAAAACACAGCCTTTTTTAAGCACACAGTATCACAGTACCACAGTACAGATAAGGCTGGAAAGGACCTTGAAGATCATCTAGTCCAACCTATAGCCCAACTCACCTAGCATCTACATCTAGACCATATCGCTCAACACCTTATCCAGCCTACCCTTAAACACCTCCAGGGTTGGCGAGTCAACCACCTCTGTGGGCAACTCACTCCAAATCTGGATCACTCTTTCAGTAAAAAACTTTTTCCTAATATCAAGTCTAAACTTCCACTGCTGAAGCGTAAGATCACTTTATTTCCAAAGATAATTGGTAAGTGCCCAGTGCCCAAGAGTGGTTACTAGAGTGGTTTACACAGTAATCTCACTATTTATGACTCCTACAAGTTCAGGTTGTTTCGCAAAGTCAAAAAGAAGTTTTACAAATGACCAGGGAATCTGCAAATCCCACCCCTGTCTGGCACATGTTAAGTGTAGTGTTTCTTTTGTTTTATACCATCTCCATCTTCCAATATGAGTAATTAAATCTTTTTTTCTGTTTGCATTACTCCTGTACACCAACAGTACTGTGATCACTGTATATAGTAAAATAGAATTTTTTCATCAAAGTATTAGATGCTATGTAAACTGCTTATGCATACAATAAGGGAACTCGCATTCAATAACTAATATTCACAGTTCCTGCAGGTAGTGTATATATATATATCAGCATAAAGAAAGGTGCTTTGGTTTCCTTCATAGCAGTCTCAGCAGACAGGCCTACTTCACAGGTTTAAATTTTATTTAAATTGCAGTAACTCGAACAATGTAAGTAACAGCAAGCAAGCCTAGTCGGTGATTCCTCCTTTTCTTCGTTGGTCTACTTTCATTAATCTGCATATAACAGAGGAATAGAGGAATCTGAGCAAAGGGCAGTAAAAGGGTTTTCAACTAACATACTTGGATTCTGGAACAGTCATCAATCTCCTCCCCTATGACTACATGTCCAGTTACAAAGAGCCATTAGCCTTTGTACTAAGTGGTTTAAGTCCAGTGGAAAGCAGTGTGCTGGGAAGGAATCCTGGGAATACCCTCTGACAGATTGCAGCCAATACATCATTCAAGTTGCTTATCTGAAATCCGTACTATGGATCTGATGGAAGGATTTACGACCAATGAAGACATGAGGAACATGCGGAAGCAAACTGACAACTAACCAATTTCTACTACTTTTAACCACAGCAAGAAAGGGGCTGAAGTTCATAATCTTTAAGAAAGAAAAGTGAATTACAATACAAAGAATAAGCTGATCAACATTAAATGGCATGCTGTTTGGCTTATTGGATGCCTCTTCCTTCAGACCACAACACAAAAACCCAATTCCTAACTTTTTTTTTTTTTTTTTTAATACACAGCTGTGATCTTTGTACACAGGCCATGCAGCAGGACCACATCTGGTATGACATGGAAACATCACATGCACAGACAAAAGACTGTAATTTTGTCCTACAGACATTGCTGGGAGGGAAGTAGGGCAAAACCTAGCAGTAGTGCTTAGCACGAAGAGCCCAGTGTGATCCAGGCACCTACTTCAGACCACATCTTACAGCACTGAAGACTGCAAGCTGTTCTCAAACCAGTGATGAAAAAATGGAACTCACATGTTCTTCTGTGTAGTTTGGTACAGT
Organism: Pitta sordida; assembly: GCA_013390025.1. Lineage (NCBI taxonomy): Eukaryota > Metazoa > Chordata > Aves > Passeriformes > Pittidae > Pitta > Pitta sordida. The sequence continues at coordinate 3,662 of WEKX01027518.1, forward strand.
TTATCCATGTATAACCACCTATCTTTAGTTTTTGAGGTGGTCTTCAAGTGGAGAAAGCAACATTTTAAGAAATTAAGAAATACGAATTTTTGTTTACCTACAAACACATGACAAACTACCAAAGTATGAATAAAATGGCTAAAAACTTGTCATGTTACAATTCTCCTTGGTACTTTGGAATGAAATTATAACTACTGTATGGCAAGATGTGTGTTCTACAAAATAATGTATTGTACTAGAACAATGATATTTAGGAAATTAAAAAACTAAAAATCTTTCTGCTTTTTCTGAATCCACTGTAACAACATAGGTATGGCAAATGTCCTATAAAAATAACAAGATGTCCACCAATAGAAATTACATATTCTATCAGAAATTGCAATTGTGTAAATACCTCCTCTTCACCACTGCTATGATTACCAGGCCACAGCCATCTATGCCTTGCCTGAGAATTATCAATGTCATTAGAGAACTTACGACATGTCAGACTTTATGAACTATATGTAACACATTAAGTGAAAGATAAATGTGCTTAATGTAGTTCAGGTTAGCACAACAGATATGCATAACTCAGACTGACTGCTACACTCAGGGAATTCCCTAGGTGACCTCTCTGACTCCTTCTGATCTCATTCAAGACTAATATAAATAACAGGGATTTGTCTTTTTCTTCTATGGCTTACAGCTAAAAGAAATATATGCCAAGGGTCATATTTCAGAAATTAAACTCACTTTGTTTTTTAATAACCAAAGGCTAAGTCTTTGACAATTAATTCTTTTTAAATTAAACAGAATTAACTCTTTTAACATGGAATATGAAAATCAAAAGATATATCAAGGAAATCAAAGCTGCAGCCAAAAGACAGGAAGAAGCACTGGACTTTTCACAGCTCTCCGCAAGTTCTAGAACTTTTCTTGTGCTTTTTTCCTTGCTTCTTGTATTCAAATAACACAAACCTGCTCAGAATACAAATCAGAGCTGATGGCAAATCCCACATCTGAGTGGCTCTAGAAACCATCTCCACTTCTCAGTGTCTCCTGGCAGCAGCAGTTTTTTGTGTGTCTGGCAGCACTGTTCTTCTCACTTTGATACAGGTCATTAGGCCAAGTCTTCTGTTGGAACTATCACTGAAATGGCAGCCCCCAGGGATTATGCTGTTGCCACATTCAGATCAGGGGAGTGAAAAAGCACATTTTCAGATCTCTTAAAAAAGCTGATTTTAAACTCTCTGTTCAAATATAGATTCTGATTATGGTCCGGATCCTGCATCTTGATTGTGTCAAGATAGAATCCAATTACAAGACTGCAGCTTAAATCCATTTTCCTGCAGGTACTCAGTATTTCCTTGGAATAACTCTGAAAAAATAACTCTTTGTATGCCTATTTCATATTTCATCTGAGGTATTCAAAGGGTGTTATAAACATCCAGAGACATGTCCTGTTCTCTCTCCCATAGTTAGAGAGACTCCCCAGCTGAACATCTCCAAACACAGAGACTAAAGAGGGCATTAATCTGTGGAGTGAGGCACCCAGCATGACCCTGCACAATGAAGTGGAAAACAGAAACCCCTGGCAATAAAACAGAAGCTGTGGGAGTTCAAACAACTTTGGATCTACAGAATAAGAGCTGCCAACTTCTTCTTACAAAATTTATTTGTTTAGCCACCCACCCCTCCTTCTGGGCTTGTCTATGAAAACCCAGGACTGTAACAGCTCTTCTGCCCATGCTCCAATTTGGCCAAACATAAAGCAGATTTGGTCAGGGATTAATTAGCACAGGCAGAAGATTGAGTCAACAAAGCCCTAAGATTAGTGTGCCAGACCTGGCTGAAATCTACTCATTCTGGACAGCAAGCAGAGCAAGCTTCACCATGCAGGCTGACACTTGCATTCACCACTTAAGTGCTGTGTAGAAATGATACACTCATTACATAGACTTAAAAAACCAGAATTGCAGTGTTAAAACAAAATTCAGTGCTGACAGTGACAGATCTGACCTAGAATCCAATATGTGAATACTGGGTGGATATTCGCTAATAAGCAGCTAATAGATCACCACAGCCTAATGACTCATAACCACCTGATCTCCAGGCCCATTTTCCTATCCTTATGGAGAGCTACAGAGACAGCTGCCCTCTGAAAAGAGGCTGGTTTCTGCACCATATACATGTGATTCTAAGTAGTAAGATAGGAACAGCAGATAGATTTACAACGTTTCCTGGTGAGTTGGACTAGATGATCCTTGTGGGTCCCTTCCAACTCATAGTATTCTGTGTGATTCTGTGTGTGTGTGTGTTTCTGTGTGTCAGCAGAGAAAATATTAATTTGCGTAGCCTGCACAACTCCTGGTTGGCTAAATCAGTGCCTACAGCTTAGTACTGCATAAAAGTTGCGCTCCTAATTGCTTCCCATTTAAGCTAATTCTTTGAGGCATGAGCTAACTGGGTGTGGAGCCAATTTTCACAGCTTCCAGGGTTTTACATGGCTTTGCATGCTGCAGAGCTACAAACTATCCTTTAATTGAATTAAACACTTAAATGTGCTCATAAATGTGGAAAGAATACACCCTCCCTGCTATGAAACAGGAATAGATATTGATCTGTAAGTTTGAAACCTCCTCAATAATAATAATAATAATAATATAATTTTGATTTTGTTTTTTACTGGCAGTATTTCTTTGGTTGCTTGGTGAGGTTTTATTTTGGTTTTATTGTTGCAGAGATTTTGAATAGTAACTATTGTCTGTGGCACTGAATGATACAAGTAACTAATTGATGTTCCATAATTTGAACTACATAAGCATTTAAAAGCTAAAACACAGATTTCCAAAGATGTCATTCGAGTTTTATGACAGTACACAAAATTATAGCAGTAATTACATATTGAGTATGTATGTGGTCCTACATTGTCACTTAGAAGTAACACTAAAGTTAGGGTGGTCCTTCCTTTCAGTGTTGCTGTATGGAATTTGTAATATACCCCAGAAATTTATCCCAAGAAGAGATAATAAGGATGTGGACATGCACACACAAGCATAGATAATGTAAATGAATAAAGCACAGTGGATATAATTTCATTTTTATTCCCATTGGTTTTTACCTTCTTATTTTTTGTTAGGGAAAAAAACAGTGAAACAAAATAAAAATAAAAATTCTACAGAGGATCTCATAAAATTTCACATCAGCACAAAATATTATTGGAAAGTAAAGAAAGAGATAGGAGAATAAGGGAGGAAACTACTGGGACTTTTAAACACTAAATGTATAAAACCTCTAGTTCATGTGATGTCAGCCTGAATTATTAACAGAAACTCCCTTTGTGTCCTCTGGTGCTTTACAATGTCTTTGTAGTCCGTATCAAAAGTTCTGGGTGGTTTGTACTAGAATCACATTTGTTGATGAAGCACAAATTTAAGATGACAGGAAAAAGAGGTCTGTATGACTAGGGATTGATAACCATCCATAGGGTTGTTCACCTTTATTTTACTAGTTCAATCCATCTGAAGTAACAGAAGTTGTTGAGGTTTGAGAGCTGTTCATTGGCCCATGTGAAATGAATGCAAGGATTGTTACCAATGCCCTTTGGACTCAAAGTCAAATCACAACTCTTCCTCCTGTCTGTTTTTTTAGAATGATTTTTTAGACTTCAAGAAAGAGAGAGGGGGAAAAAAGCCCTGGGAATAGCATCTTAACAGTCTGCCTTCTCTGCAAGCAGTAAATACCGTAAGCTTAAGGGCTTTTACATTTATTACTGAAAGTGATTTATATTGCAATAGCACCAGTGGACCTTGACTGCAATCACTATGAGCTATGAGTATGGGAAAAGAGATGACTCCTTCTTCATGAAGATAGGTATTATGCTTATGAGAAAAGACAGAAGGAGAAAATCAACTCTATGGATTGCATTTATGCTTAATTGCAATCCTGTGCCCCAGCTATGCTACACTGAAGGAAGGCTTTTCAGCATACCACTACACCAGCAAGAACTACAGTTTATTTCAATAGACTACTTTATGGTTAGACTAAATGTACCAGTAAGTGATTTTAAAAGCATATACACACAACCGGGGCAAGTCATCCATCCTGGCCTGCATCAAGAATGGAGTGGCTAGTAGGTCAAGAGAGGTTATCCTTCCACTGTATTCAGCACTGGTTAGACCGCANGTTCTTACATCACTGGTATTATTATAATAAATTCTACTACAGATTCAAAGTATTTCCTCAAGACTATTTAGGGTACTGAAAACAGATTTTATGTGGAAAATGGAAAGCTTTGAATTCTTTCTCTAGTAAGAGTGCAACAGAATTTTGGTTCGGCTGCTTTGCAGTACCACACCAGATAATGTGCAGATCAGCACAGCCCCATCTAATCACCTTTACTCTGAAACAGACAAAGCCATAAAACCTGAATGTGAGATGAGGGAACAACTCTCAAATCAGAGGAAGACCCAGAGAATATTTTTAAAGAAAAAAGGCTACTAAAGATCAAATACAAATACAGTACAGCTAAAAGAGAAAGTCCCATCAAATACCTCTAATGAGTTTTAAAGTCAGTGGGTAAAGCACAAAAATTAAAAAAGTGATTTTGAAACTTTTAAAACTTACAACAAAATGAATGTCCATTTATTTAACATTCTTGGTTTGCTGTGTGATAGTTTCATGACTCAAGTCATACTACTGTTCTCATTATTCATATGTTTTGGAGCATTTTTAAGAAAAAAAAAAATACTTCAAAGTTAAGATAGAGGAATTTAACTCTTCATTCTCATTGTGTTCTCATCTCAATTCTGAGATGCTTTTTTAAAGTTTAAATCTTTTCAAAATAAATACAGTTTGAGACTGAATGTATGGCCTCTTACACTCTTTTGTCTTTCCCACAGCCAACTTTAAGTCCCAGGAATCAATAAATATACTCAGATCATGACACAAAATTGTTCTGAGCACTTATGTTTCAGCATCTTTGTTGACTTCTGAGCTTGGAAACATTTTGTCTTTTCTACCATATTACTGGCATAAATGTTTACTTTGGTAAGCTTATTTTTTGGCCTCAAAAGCATATTTAATCTTGTGATAAAGAGCAAGCACACCAGGTGAAGAGCATGGGGATTTTCAGGATCCTGTTTGCCTTATGGGGAAAGCGAATTTTTAATGCAGATTAAACATGGCAACATGAATCCAAATTTACAGCACTGACAAATACCTGTCAAAATACAAAAACACAAATCAAAGGATCCATCCCCACATTCCCCTGATGTGCAACTATGTATAGTGACATCAAGCTAAATTCAGAAATAACAGAAATGGTGGATAAACAATATAGCACTAATACAAATTTTTACACACTGAGGGCAACAGAGAGGCAAAGATGAAGTTAAAAAATAAAGCTCAGTGGTGACATTTTAGACTTATGAAGTGGTTTTCCTAAGATGAGTTTGCCTACTGCAACTTCTCCACCTTTTACCCCAATCTGCTACATAAAATGCCCCATATTCAAACATACTTAAGCACTGCCCAATTTACCCTCCCTTATATGTTAGCCGCATAATATGAACTATTTTCATTGTCACGTTGCCAAAAATCTCCAAAAATCTGTTATGCTGGCTAAAATCTCCATGGTTGTCCTCCCCCTGTACACAGCGCTGGTCAGACCCCATCTTGAGTNCAGGTCCTTAGAATGTACATGGTAATACATGATGTAGATACACCATAACAGAACTTCAACAGATTTACTTGTATGAGATTAAGAAACACATCTTAAATAGGTTATGAAGAAAGGAATTTAAAACATTTATACATAACCTTGATATGAGAATGTGAAGAGGTCTGATCGGGATGGAGAAAACAAGGAGTAAGGAAGTTCTAAGAGGGAAGCCCTTTTTTTTAATCATGCCTGTCTTGAGTAGTTCTTGCAATATCTGGAGTATGGATATAAATCTAGGTCAACAGCACAGACAGGCCAATTGCATTTTTTTGTGGATAGACCGCAGAGGTGATGTGTAAAAAGAGAAGGGAGATCAATCAAAACTAAAAATCCTTGGGATTTTGGCAGAAGTCATATCAGGAAGCTTCAAAGGATGAACGAAATGAATGATTAAGGATTAAGGGAAAAACAAGCAAAGAATGGAGCCAAACATACAAACAGTGATGAGATTCAAAGAGAGCGAAAAATGACAGTGTGAGAGGAGAAGGAAGAACTAGTTAAGAAAGAATCATTAGGTACAATTTGGTGAGTGGTTTCAGCTAACAAGAAGGTCAGAAGTCAACTTGAAGGGGTTTACAATAGCACTGGAGATCAGATGCTTTGAACACAACAGAATATGAATACACAAATAATACGTCTTGGAGTAACAGTGAGAAGCAAGAGAGATAAATAAATCAGGATGATTTTCTAAGGATTGATAATAATAAAGACTAATATACTCTTGAATTATGAAAGGAAGGAGCTAGAAAGCCATGATCAAGAGAAAAACAAGAGAAAATTACAAAAAGTGTAATGGAGGTCAGGAAATAGGGTGAAAAGGGATCACTGTGGAAAACGAGAAGAATTAGAGATGAACAGACAAGTAGCATCTACATCTGCATCAAAAGACCAGTAGCATATCTATCTCACTGTACAAAAACAATATCAAAAATATGACAATGAGGATGGAACAGGGTACAGAAAAAGTCTGTGGCATCTGGAACCTCCATCCTTGGAGACATTGAAAGCAGTACAAAGCTCCAAGTAACCTAATCTACCTTTGAAGCTGGCTCTGCTTAAAGAGTGAGGACTTGCGGACCTTCAGAGATCTGTTCCAACTTGAATTATTGTGTCGCTCTATGCAAGAAGGACATAAGAGGGGTAGATGGACTGAAAAGATGGAATAGCTGTTTCATAGTTTGTTTGGATACGTGTGAAGAAATCATTAGGATTTTAATACAGCTCGATGTATAATAGAAGCCCATAGAAGGTACTTTCACATCTGAAAGAGCACTAAACATCTAGCGTTATTTCCAGGAGTGATTATATATAAGCTTCAGCAGTGGCAGTGAGATTTCCTATACAAACAGCCTACAAGTTTGTCCCTTTATAAAATCCCAGTCAATACTATGCATGTCTTAAAGAATGTGAACCATCTTTGAAATTTGACCTTAAGATAACAAGATAACAGGATCCAAACTGAAGACTAAAGAAAACTGAAGGGAAAACTAGCTATAAAGAACAACTTAATAGATGTATTTCCTCTCAAAATTCTATTCATGCTTTAATTGTCAATAATTAATATGAGAAGTAGGAATAAGTTGAAATCTGGTTACCCCAGTTGAAAGCAATATATTTTTGGAAGTCTCTGTTCTTTCAAGTATCATAGAATTAATTTATAAATGTAAAACATTCTTATGTTAATGACCACATCAAAATTTTAGAGTCTTTTACTTCTCTGGAAAAGAGTAAATAGGCTAACAATATGGGATCTGAGAAAATCCTTCATCAAGATTAGATTCACTTAGTATCTAACATCAGAGAGATATACAATGGGCCACATGGCTAGATCATAATCTCAGACTCTATCAAGATTTTAGAAGATTATGAGAAAGGATGCATGGCAGCAGAGCCAGAAGTGTGCTGTATAAGAATGTTAGATTTCCAGATTAGTTAACACTATTCTTCTTCCAAGGAAAGAACAGATGCTTGAAAAGACCTGAATTTCTAAAGACACTTTTGTTCGTAAATTACACCTTACCTATCTGCGCTGCCAACCAAGATACGCAGTCTAAAGTCTCAATGTCAAACAACTAAAAGTATAAATCAGAGATCCAAATTCCTGACTATGCAGGAGAGTAAAGATCACAACTTTCTGCAGCAATGTTCATACAGTTAAGAGCAGAGTAGGGCCTGCTCAGATCTTCTCCAGCTGCTCACAGCTGTCACAGGACTATTGTTGCTTGGTCATACAATAAGTATATTCCCTACAAATTATTACCACCAGGTAAATCTAGGAGAAATGGTGATTGGAAGCAACTTTCTGCATTCCAGTGCATATCTGGTTGGAAGCTGATGTGTTCTTTTTGTAAACTGAGAAGTTCTTACAAAACATTAAAAAGAAAAAATAAAGCCACCATTTGTAATCTTTAGGAACCACTGGCAGAGTGAAAGCTTACAGTAAGCTATACTACTGAATATTCAAAAAAATATATTTCTCACAGGTACATAATTAGACTATTTCAAGAATGTCATCATTGTGTCATATGTGAAAGCCAGCAACCACAAAATGTCCTTTTTTGCCTCTGCATTTAATATGCAGGTTTGTACTAATTTAGTGGGAGAACAGAGTTTACTAAGCCCACTAAAATTCGTTACATTTCTACCCTGATCATATTCCAGGTCCACATCTACATTTCAAGCCATGATTTGTCAAGAAATACCATTCCAATGAGTGATCACTCTCTCTGTGAATAAGCTCTTCCTAACATCCAGTCTAAACCTCCCCTGGTGTAGCTTAAGGCCATGTCCTTTTGTTCTGGTGCTGGCAGCCTGAGAAAAGAGATTCACACCCACCCAACTGCAACCTCCCTTCAGGTAGTTGTAAACAGCAATGAGGTCACCTCTGAGTCTCCTGTTCTCCAGGCTGAACAATCCCAGCTCCAGCAGTCGCTCCCTATAGGGTTTGTTCTCCAGTCCTTTCACCATCCTTGTCACCCTTCTCTGGACCCTTTCAAGCAGTTCAATATCTTTCTTAAACTGGGGAGTCCAGAACTGGACAACTAAGCTCTTCCAAACTCCACGAAGAATTCCTCCTGAGTTAAGAACATATCTTTCAGATCAAAGAGCTACTTCACACAACTCAGAGGCTCATGCTGTGAAAACAGATTTCTGTTTCTCCATAGGGTAGTTACATATTTGTACTATATTTGACATTTATTTCTATTCATATTCTCATTGGTATATGCACTTTCAATGCCTCACTACCTTCATGCAGCCCAAAAGTCCCTTTATACTGACTTGGGGAATACAGTTCAAAGGAGACGGAGCTTGATGTTCATAATGAGCAAATTTAAAGGAGAAGAGCAAGATACATGGAATTCTGGAGGGACAGGACCAATGTTGAAATATGAGCATTAGTGAGTAGCTGTGAGAAGCTAAAAGGTAGTACAAACCATGAAAGCATGAGTATCACTTGAGGGGAGAGGGAGATAATAAAACAATAGTCAGAACTCTGCAAACAAAGGAAGGTTTTGAAAAATTCAGTTGTCTTAGGTTTAAGGCTTCCCAATCCATCACCCATAGTGCTCATACCAACAGTATTACAGTATTCATATATTACAGGACTTGCAAAAGGTGTAATACTACACTAGGTTGAGTATAATTATTTTTTTCCTTCTGTCTATTGTATCTGTGAAGCAACTATTTTTATATCTGTGAGACAATGTTATTCCTATTTTATTAATAAGGAATGGTGTCAGAGAGACAAGAGTGGACAGAAGATGTGAGCAAGGCAGGAAACAGAGAACAAATCTCCCATACTTATTCCAGTAAATTTAACCATGACCATTGTCTTGCACAAATCCAATATCCTTGCTCTCATTTAAAATATTCCCCACAGACTTCATTAGAAAGTTTAAGCTGCTCTGGTAATCCTTTTTTCCCAGTTCTTTTATTGATCAAGAGCCTTTCCAAGATTCTTGCCAGAAAAAGAGTAAGGCATCAAAATGACAAAGTAAAGTGCAATGGCGTGAAAGAGTGAGAAGATGCGGAAAAGAAGAGGGCAGTATTGTGAAGCTTCCAAGAAACTATGCATTCTGAAAGCATGGCAATTAAAAACAAGAATTAGTCAATGTGAAGTGAGCATTTCTCAGTACTACCTAGTTTTCTTTCACATGAAACACCACTTTCATGGGAAGATACTACCTCAATCCCTCCTGGAGCTCGCTACAATTTCTAGAAATATTGCAGAATTTATGTAAAGCTTTACAACCAATGGAGGACAGAAGTAAATCCACCACTATCTGATATTCTAATAGCTACAGAATGATTCAAGAATATGCAGAGAATATTACCCAACCTGTGTTAAGCAACATATGATACTAGATAAACCAGTGATTCCTTCCAGATTCAAATAAATAACTGTACAATTTCCATAGATTGATATTATAGCATTTTTCTATGTAGGCTCTGTCTACGTTATTACATTACATCAACATTCTGTTGAATGGTGAATAGAGTAACGTGCCCAGCTGTTGCTGGGATGTGTCAAGAGGTACATCTGTAACTCTGATAACCAGTAGGTCTCATGTCAGTGTTGAATTCTAGGGTTGCATCCATGCAACACTCTAAAAGCCTGGTTTTATCTAGCAGAAATGATTTAGCTTCAAGACCAATGGTCAGGTAAAGTGCTACCAGAAATTGAGAGAAAACACTGAAATGCCTAAGCAGAAGCAGTCATGATATGTATTCAGCAAGTATAAAAATGTTTGTCTGGAGTAGGGTCAGGAATTGAGTATCAGTCATGGGTGCATCACTTCTGTCTCCTATACTTACATTTAAGTCCAAATTTTGAGCCAAGAAATTAAATTGATGGAATGTCATCCTAGAGCAAACAGAGGCTCTGCTCTCGAACTTACAATGACACTTACATGAATAGAGTTCGATAGGTTCCCTACTGTCCAAAGGAAAATGAAGCAGTAGAGAGAAAAAGGAGAGAAAAAGCCAAAATTTCATGGCAGTATTTGGAACAGGAATGCAAAAAGACAAGAAATAGATGGTTGTAGGTACAGAAATGGAAAACAGAGTTTGACAATGGAGTTCTGGATAGAAAGCTAGTGGGAATGAGAAACATGTACATAAGCCTTGGGATGCAACTCTGGAGGAATGAGGGATGAAGATATAGAGACATTGACTATAGAAAGTCACTGAAGACAGGAGGTGAAGAACAAGTACTTGGAATGTACTTTAATGCTTGCATTAAAATAAGAATATGGGAGAAGTAGCCAGTGGAGCAGTGAGAAGTGGAACTGCTCTGCTAAAGACACTGGACAGGAGTATACCCAGGTTTATAACAGCCAGAGGGAAGAGAGTTAGGAAAGGTCACTGAGAATGGAGCAGAGAATCAATAATAGCTAAAAAACCCTTAGGGACTTTTGGGAACCAAATTTCAGTTTCTCACAATTCCTGTAGCATCAGTAAATATCCGCGGAGTCTGATGGTAATGAAAATACGCATCTTGCATCTTACTCCTCCAGCAGTCGTTTTCACAGCACATTATTCTATGTAACTTGTTTAATAGAAGAATAGTACTGGTGTACTATTGTATTATAGTACTACTGTACTAGTGTCAGTGATTTTAAGGTTACAAGTATCTCATAACTTACTCACACAGGAGTTAAAAAATTTTTATGAGCTTCTATTTTCAAAATAATACACGCATACTCTTTATCTCTGTCTATTTCTCTTTGTCACACAGAGGCATTTTCACAATAACTTTTTTAACATGACCAAATCAAGAACAAAGATGTCTAAAGTACCTGGTTGCCTATATAGCAAAGTTTCCCTCCATCTTGTGAATGGGTACCATGATGGAGACTAATGGAGTGACTCAAGTACCACTGTTCCCAGAAGACACCTGCCTCACACAGTGACAAGATGGCCTTAATGTAAGGATGAATCAGAAGTGTGGACTGAGGAAGGTTCATTTGATGAAGGATCTTCAAGAAATGGACTAAAAAATGGGACAGCTGGAGAGGCGAAGACCTGAGTTGAAAAAGTTCCATGTGACACTAATGAGTAAAGACTTTTGGGCCTCAGCACCTCAGGATGGATCTGCAGATTAGTGGCACTTCTTGAACACAGTCTTCTGAGCCGTGATTCCCCAGCCATAAAGTGAAATCACACTGTCTTACAATACAATTTCAGAAGCTTGCAGTAAAGCTAATTTAATGTTTGTTCATCACTCAGGCACTATAGTGATGATCACTAGGAAAATCCCAAAAGGAAATTAACAATAATTAATAACTATGTCTCCAGAGGAGGGATTATATATTCTGTAGTAAACAAGGTATGGGGCCACACACTAAACAATGTCATGAAAACAAACTATGGAAGAGCTGCTCATTTAGTGACTATCATATATTCTGTGAACTGAATGAGGAAAAGATCTTGTAAGAAAAAACAATATGTGATCACATAATTAAAGAAATCTTCACAATGC
>WEKX01027519.1:0-19216 GCA_013390025.1 Pitta sordida
TGGTAGGTCTTAGTCTTCGGAAGGGCATTAGTTCAAGGCTTAACATAGAAGTAATACAGATCAATGCTTTAGCCCTTCAGGAGAGGGATTATTTATATTAATGCGAATATTCTAATTAAATAGGTTTGAACTGATGATTTCATGTCTGGAATTTTAATGGGGTTATTTCTGAGTAATCATTATAATCCATGTAGAATGTATCTGTGTTAAAAAGTTAGGATGATCTTTTTCAGAATGCATGAAAAAATTGTGAAAAAGACTTTGGAAAAGACAACCTGAATTCTAGATGCCAGGTGATGAGATTATATTCTTTCAGCTAGAAGATTTAAGAACTGCAACCATTATTCTTCTTGTGTGCTGCATTTTATTTATAATATAATTTAAAGATAAAAACAAGATGTTTTATATTAAAAGAAGATACCAAAATCATATTATCTCAACTCAGTGAAGCATTTGTATGATCTAATTTCAGTCTTTATTAAGGGAAATTATATTTGCAGAATACTCTCAGAGGGGAGATGCCAATAAACTTTATTTACGCTTAGAGACAAGTTTAAATGGGAAGGGAGAGAAAGGAAAAATGTAATATAATTGAATATTTATCATTAAACATCTAAATTAATTTGATAATGACATAGTAATGCTTTGGTTTCTCATATTTTACTCATTGACAGCAGTGACTTAAATAATTGAAAAAGAGATTGTGTGAAAAATTAAATACATTAAAAAGCACTTCTTGATAACAGGGTAAATGTTGGTAAATTCACTTATGTTCTTTTCCCCTCCAGGTGCTATGTATTTTATGGTTAGAGACACTGAAAAGAGAGTGTTAATTCAGAAAATATCCTGAATTTTATATGTCTGAATATTTGGCCCCACATTGATTTTTCTGTTCTATTACTCCCTTCACTACAATCTGGCATTTTCCTACCTGTGGCAGTACCTGTGCAGCCAAAAATGAATGCTAAGTGGGCACAGAAAACTTAAACTGCATGTTCGAAACTAACAGTCTTGTAAAGCATCTGTTAGAACAATAATAAGAATCATGATAAGAAAATACATAAAAAATGACATTTTGGTCACTAAGGACTTTTAGAATATGAAGGGTTGCTTTATTTTTCTTGAGTTACATCACTTAGCCTTATGTGCTGAACAGTTTTCCTGAAAAATACATGACAACGTGTAAGCACAAATAGCCAACAGTGTTTTTGACTGCTTACTACTATCAGATTTGTAGATTTCTTTATTCCAGGGGACATTTTAAGCATGGAGTGTCTCTTCAAGTAACATGTTTTGAAATAAAGTATATCAATTTCTTTATGTAAAATATCTCTTTGTATATATATGTCATATTTTTGTCAATATTTCTATCAGTGAGATTTTCAAACCACAAAAACAGTATGCATGAAAGCTCATTTTAAAAGGTAGTGTAGAGTTAGTGAAACACAAGAGGAATACAGCAATATATTTCTTGTTGTTTAGGAATAAGAATGGTACTCCCCAATTTAGTTCTTCCATCAAGACTCTCCAAACTGCACTGTCACTTGTTCACTCTCGATCCCTCTCTTCCACCCTCCCCGGGGGTGGTTGGAGAGGAGAATTGGAGGTGCAAAAGGCAAAGATCACAGGTTAAGAATAATTTACTGGAAACAGCAATAGAAGAAAATGAACAGTTACAGCAACAATATCAACAGCAAAAGGGTGCAAAAAAGTGACTCACACGCAAAATGTGCCTTGCTTTCCTGGCAATGGCTGAACAGTTGTCTGTCCATGGGAAAGGGTGACTGAATTCCTTGTTTTGCTTTGCTGATGTTAGTAGCTTTTGCTTTACCTATCGAACTGTATTCATGTCATCTCAAGTTTTCTCACTTTTACTGTTCCAATTGTTTCTCCCATCCCTCTAGAGGGGGACTAAAGGAAGCAGTTGTGTGACTATCCCCAACACGGTAATAAAAAATAGTTCTAAACACATTTTCTTAATACTGAATTTTTATGCTGATGCAGTACTCTGGATAGTTACATCATACTGTATTTGTTTATTCAAGGCAAGTTTAAATATATTATGACTATGATTACATCAAATATTTGAAAGGAAATTCTACAGATGCTGGGCCAATTCTGGGCCAATTTTTGTACCAGCATATTTACATTAATTTCACAGAATCATAGAACTATTAGGGTTGGAAGGGACCTCTTGAGATCATCTAGTTTAGTTCTCATGATAAGGCAGGGTCACCTAGGGCAGAAGACACTGGAACTCATCCTTATAAGTTTGGAACGTCCTTAAAGAGGGAGACCCCAAGACATCCCCGGGCAGGGCAGCCTGTTCCAGTGCTCTGCTACCCCAATAATAAAGTTCTTTCTCATGTTGAAGTGGAAATTAAATCCACTTTAGTACATTGGTGAGTGTCCCCACCTCTCATGCAGGAGACCAGGGGTTCGATTCCTGCCAGGGAGGCAGTGATGCCGTTTAAGAGTCGGACTCAATGATCCTTGTAGGTCCCTTCCAACTCAGAATATTCTGTAATTCTGTGAATTTCTTGTGTTTTAGTTTATGGCCATTTCTCCTCATCCCATCACTGCGTACCACTGGAAGGAGCCTGGCACCATCTTCTTTAAGATATTTATATATATTAAAGAGATCTCATCTCAGTCTTCTCTAGACTAAACAGGTCCACCTCTTGCAGCCTTTCCTTGAAAGAGAGACACTCCAGTCCCTTAATCATCTTCATGGCCCTCCACTGGACCACTGTTTTATTTAGGTAAAACAAGATACAAAACAGTCAGCAGAATTGGGGCCTTCATTTAGTAAATCTGTCAAAATGGATATGCATCACAGAGACTAGTTTTATGTACAAAGATTTTTGTAAATATAGAACATAATATTTCAGTCAAACAGATTAGATTTCTACAATATAATTTAGGATGAGATTCAGGTTGTTCTATTAGAGAAAAAAGGATATTATTGTACAAAACAACAACCAAGACCCCACACACAAATGAGTAGAGTAAAAAAAAAATCCACAAATTCTCTAAACAAAAACAGAATTTTCATCATAGGCATCCATCCATTTCTAAATTGGCATTTGGCATTGCAAAGATAATTACCTAGAGACAAAGCAATTCTATGGGCATAAAAGCACTCTAAAATGAAGTCCAATAGTAGACACAGTATCTCATTGGAAAACAAGAATACTCACAAAATTTTGCATGTCATTATCCTGTACCATTGAGGATAGCTACCAATTTAACAAGACAATACCAATACGACTGCAGCACAAATGGCCTCTTGTTTGATATTTAGAGCTTAAAACTGAAATCTATATCTTAAGTGTGCCCTGAAATACTTTCTCATAAGTAAAGTCTTCTCTGCATAGAACTTAATCAAAAATTTTGTACCAGTTAAAACAACTGAAATCTCAAATTTAGTCTCCTGTAAAATATGCACCCAGATTCTCCTCTGCTGTAGGAAGAAAATCCCATTCACAAACTGAAATCCTGAAGTATTTATTCCATATATTCTCAGCTTTTTCTCAGGCAATATCTCAGCTGAAGTTAAAGAGTATGAAGTCTTTCTGAATGTGTTAACGTACTGGAGGAAAAATTAGTGGCATTATGAATGAAATGCAAAATGAATGGGTTCTATTCTGAGTGAGGACTGATTGAAAATGGGAGTGGGACACAATGGGGAGAGGGACACAATGGGGAGAGGAAAGAAAAAATAAAGTCAGCATATTTTTTATGGTTTTTATATGACAACAATACTTTTAGCTTGAATTTCTTTGTCCAGATATTTTAACTACTATGTAATTACCTTAAATTTTTATGGATTTTGAGTTGCAATTTCTCTCCATACAGTTAACAATTATCATGGAATGGTAATTTTTCATTTAAGTGAGGCATCCATTGAGAATTGACCTAATAAGTAGACATTTCAATCTCCATTTGTTTTATTTCTATAAAAACCCCTAAAATTCAACGAAGAAAAAACGTAGTTTCATAAAGGAAAGTAATAAAGATGGAAGAAGAACTCATGTGATCTTCATGCCCTTAAAGCATCAATCTGTCCGCAAGCATCTATTACATAGTTATCTCAGAATTCTTTACATTTAAAAAAATAATACAAATATAACTTTTTTTAATATCTGCATATCAATCAGCAAAGGAATGAGTCCAAGAGTAGAACAAATTAGAGCACTTGGTATTAATGGAGCAATTATTTATTACTCATTAAAAAGCTATTAGTAAAACACTATTTATGATAAGCAATAAGCAGCATGCTGCTAAACAGTTGGCAAAAAAATTTAAAAATAATAATATGTATTAGCTGAAAAAATAATTTATCTAAAAATTGTTTTCTTCAAATATTTAGCATAGTTTTGTTGTGTGTTTTGGGTTTTTTTTTACAGTGTAGAAGTCTTATTGCATAATTTTCTTAGAACGTCCACATTTTTATGCATTACAGTATATGTGTTAAGGAACATTATCAGAGACATATATATCTAAGTTTCCTGAAGGTTTAAGTGGGATAAATTTCATTGATTTAAAATCAATGCAGTAGGTTAAATGATAATTTCAGATCATAATTTTGTAATTTCTTTTAATTAACAGTAGTTTTAAACATAGAGATTAGCCAAGAATAGTTCCTGTATGGAATAAAAAAAAAAAAATAAATTAAAATGCTGAAAATCCTTGCTAAGCAAAGTATTAAGATTTTGCCAAAAAGATAGAATTATGCTTCCACCTTCCTTCTAGCTGTAGTAGCTCTGACTTGGTTAATTATCTTAGTTCTAAACTCATATGTAATCATTAACAGGATCATGAAGCCAGGCAATTTCTGCACAATTTCTTTAAGAAGAAAACTGTTAGTGATGGTTTTGGCCTTTGTATAGTTGTTTGGCAGCTCAAGTGTGCGTAGGATGTAACGGATTTCTAGGTTTAATTTTCTTTCCTGCCCAAGAGATTTGAACCTGCATCTCATACTTCCCATGAGAGGACCATTACAAACAACCTATGTGCACCTCTCTCGTTGGAGCTGTTCGCTTGCTAAAAAGAAAGCCAAGATTAATT
The DNA here is from genome assembly GCA_013390025.1 of Pitta sordida. Lineage (NCBI taxonomy): Eukaryota > Metazoa > Chordata > Aves > Passeriformes > Pittidae > Pitta > Pitta sordida. Next base: position 5,071 of record WEKX01027519.1, read on the forward strand.
TGGCCCAGGGGAAAGCACTAGACTATCTTGGTTTTTCATGAAGATGTATAAAATTTGACTGCAAAAATCTCAGTTGATTACCCTAATGTATAGAATCCCAATTATGTCTTGGCATTAAATTGTTATTAGGCAAAACACGCAAAACTGGGAAGAGGACAAAAACTTTCACCAGGGAGTCTGAAACACACTATGAAGCTTAGCTTACATAAGCACATTCTAAGTCCCAGGAAATCCCTAGTCACAGGTTATTCTGCGTTGGAAGGGACTCATAGTCCTGACTGTCTAGTAGCACAGTTTAAACATTTATCCTTTAATCTTTGGTATAAGCCATCTCAGACAAAAAAGGAAGATGAATCCATATTCTATACCTCATGGGCAATTTTTTTAACAATTTGCTTCAAAATCAATGCATTGGACCAATCATCTTATGTTAATAACTTATTTTTTCTTTAAGTTGTATTGAATATAAAAGGTACATGGTGAACAGTGAAGAATAAGAGTAATTTCAGGGCATTTGAGTTAACCAGCTTGACGTTCTCAAGAAAGTAATTGAAGTCACACACACAGTTGGTATGTATCAGCTGGAAGTCAGTAATTACAACCAACATGGAAAGAGCCCATGAGTGCTTTTAATACATTTTGAACTAGAAGTTTACCCTGAGCCGTGTTTGCATGGACAGAGAACAGAATAAAAAACTTTAATTCTTTCATGGGATTTCATGGCAAGAGAATAGAATCACAGAATCACAGAATACTATGAGTTGGATGGGACCCACAAGGATCATCTAGTCCAACTCACCATCTAACGCCCGCACAGAGACCGAACGCACATCCCAGAGTGGTGAACATAAACCTAGATGCTTCAGAGGCGCACAGGCCACTCCGATAGGGTTCAGGATAGACAAACCTATGGAATAACAGCTGGAGATCTTTTTTCTGAGATGTCTGAGGGGCTATAGAGAGATCCAGTGGTTGGCAGGAGGAAAGCTGTTCTGAGATGGAGGGTCGAGGTCCATGTGGTGTTGGGCAAAATGGCAGCAGTAGGGATCAGAGGGAGAAAATAAAGTGTCCTCAGTCCAGAAGTTTCTGTGACTCCCAGCAGCTGTATTTATAGGGCCTCGGGGCCCTCCCCTAGTCACATGCCTTGTGGGCATGTCATTGTGTCATCACACCCTCCCACTGGTGAGGGTCACTCAGCCCGCCCTGGTCCTCAGGCCCCTCCCCTAGTCACATGCCTTGCAGGGGAAGGAATGGGGAGATAAAAAGGAACCTTCCATTATCTCTCCTGTAAAAAGGAGAAAGGCCCTCGTCTAGTCATGTCTTGCATAGGGAGGAAAAGGAAGATAAGAAAGGAACCCTCCATTCTCTGTTCCAGTAAAAAGGAGAAAAGTTTTAGAATAAAGCTCTCCCCATAACAAAGCTCTAAGTCTACTTTCATAGAAAGACCAAAAGAAAAACCAGTACAAATGTAGACTTCTGCAAAACCCATAAAGTGGAAACCCAGGTATCCCAAGTGTGTAAGATACTTCCTTTTTTTTTCTGTAAGATGAAACTAAATTGGTAGTAATCTCTTCAATCTACTCATTTGTGGAGTTTTAGAAGAGAACCATTCTAAAATTTCCCTCAAAATTATCTTACATTAAGCTGTTTTGCAGGAGTGATCCATGGCATGAAAACTTTTAGACCACTTATTTAATGCTTAAATAAAAAAAAATAAATCAGCCAGAAATAGGATTCTGTAATAGAAAATAGAATCTTATAAGGTGTATTATCTCCTGACTAACCTACCTGAGTTGCATAAGTTTTTATATATAACAAATACCACGGGAGTCCTACACAACGGTACTGCGGGTCTTGTCCATCTCCCAAAAAGTCCTCCATCTGGGTAGAATGGCAGCTCATTAATATGCAAATTTGACCAGCACCCTCACACCAGCTCTGGTGTTCCAGTGCTGTTTCAGCACTGCCCTGCCCTGAGTCGGTGTTTATGTTGGTACTTCCTGGTGCCCGCGGCCACCCCACGTGGTGAAAAAAGCCCTTTTCCACTTGGCTGGGTACACACGCCACTGTCCCGGTTGGGGTAGAAAGTCTCAGACACCACGTTTATCCTGAGAGTGTGTAAATCTTTCATAACTGCACGAAGCCTCGTCGCTCGATGCCAAGCCGAGGGGAGTGGGACAGTCACCGCTCGACTGGAGTGGAGCCAAGCCACTGGAGGAGCGGCGTGTGCCCAGCTTGGCTCCTTCATGGCCATCACGGTGCAGGCGCCCACACCATGCTGGCACGGCCTGGGCGACCGGGGGGGGGTGGGGAATTTGCATATTCATGACTGTCTACTTTGACTATTCATGCGTGTCAGATTGTGTATCCGCAGTCCTAAAATGGGCCTCCTTAATTGCTGAAAAATCATACCACAACGATGTGAAGCCACTATCTGGGGGGTGCAAAGTAGAAGAGGGCCAACCGTAATTAAAATAAAAAAAAATTAATAAAGGCAATTGAGGAAATCAGTCTTCAAAATTAAGGCAGTCTGATATCCTGTGAAAACTCACATTTTTTAGTTGTATAAAATCTAATTACTTTTAAACAGAAGAGAGAAGATCCTGTTCCTTACTTTTCAGAAATCCCATTATAGCCTGCAATTAGGGGAGTTCTTATCTCAAAAATTTAGGTAATCAAGGGATTACATTGTAATGTCTTTGAAATGATGCACAGTCCATACTGAGGAAATTTCTAGAAAATGTTAAGCATCATACTGCATTACAGCTTTATATATCATAATAACATATGTGTTTTCATAACAAAGACTTTTTTCATTATGCAGTTGATAAAACTGACATTATAGCAATTATTTCATTATAAAGTGATACCTATCAATATGCATATGTCTCATACCTTTACGAATTGATCAACAACTGTAGAGTTGTAGTAGAAGAAAAAAAAAAAAGAAAGCTGAGCTGTCACTGAGCAGCTGTATTCAAGAAATGCTTGTCAGACTGCCAACACATGAAGCGAATTTTGTTGCTACCAATGAAACCTGACAGAAAGCTGAAAATAGAGAATGATCTAATAGCAAAACTATTTTAAGAAAATTATACAATATGGAAAAGAAAGAAATGAGATTTTAACAACTCTAGAGGCATTATAGTATTGAGTAGGTCTGGAACATGAAGGGTTTTATCCCATGATTCTAAGCTGTTCAGCTCAAAATAATAACGTACAATTTCATTGTAATTTTTAATTTCTCAAAAAAATAAGCCATTTCTGAGCAGATAAATAATTAATGAAGTAGTGCATATCTTTATTTATAACTCAACCAACACTCTGTCTTATAGCCTGTTTTCCTGAGATGCTCATATTCTCACTAACAGTAAACAACTGTAACATAGAATCACAGGATATCCTGAGTTGGAAGGAACCCACAAGAATCGTCGAAGTCCAACTCCTGGATTGCACAGGACAGCCACAAGGATCATACCATATGCCTGTGAATCCATGTCTCCCTCCAGTAGTGGTGACTGAAAAAGAAACAATTCTGGACAATGCTAACAGAAGTCAGTTCTGCACCTGCTATATCTATCTCAGAAATAACCTTTTGGTTTACAGATTTTCATGATGAAGAGCTTTCCAAAAGCATATTAGAAAAACTAGAAAGAGATTTAATAGCAATTTAATGGAGAACTGGTTAAAGAAAGATTACGAGGTCCAGTGGCACAAATATGAACCAAGTGGACTTCTTTTCTACTAATTTCACAGCTCAGATTTTAAAGGTAGAAAAAATTGCTCTCAGAAAAGTCAGGTTTTCTTTTATCATCTTGCTCCAGGCATTCTTGTTTTCTCTCTCTCTCTTTGCAAGACTGGAGGCCTACTCAGAATGTAATCAAGTCCTATGAGCATTACAGATTTTCACAGCACATATGCACAACATTAAAGTTATCTAAACCCTAAATATTTTCACCTTTCTAACTGTTTTTATGATTTTGGCAAAGACTTACTCCCCTTAATACTAATTAAGGATACAGTATTTATCCTGACTGGAAGCCTCTTGTGCGTTTAAGGGCTAGTGATTCACATGAAAACTATTCTGAGCAGGGTCAAGCCTGTGCTGGGCTGTGCTGAACTTCAGGCAGTTCCCAGCTGGTACCAGTGATTATGCCAATTCCATGGCCTTACCTTTATTTTGAAAGGCAGCAAGAAGTTCTTGTAAGAATGTCATGAAAGAGTACAGTTGATATCTTGTAGGGAAATTATATAATAGCTCCATAAGAGACAGTTTTTCTCCATTGACAGCATGAACTGTGCTGCCACAGTGCAACACACCATGGGAAAATCCATCCAGGATTTGCCTGATGCAGCAAAAATGGAAGATACTTCTCATTTGAAGGAATGTAACATTTGCTCACTATCTATATTCCTATTCCAATTGTTTTAATAAGGAGTTCTTTTGTTAAAGCATTTGTTGCCAGGCCTCTCTTACTGAGATCTGGAGAGAACCCCATACCATCTCCCTCTTCTCTTCACTGTCCCTCTCCCTCCCTGATAGAGTACAGAAAAACATTAGGGAAATAGGAAGTGCAGGTTATAGACCTCTCCTAAAAGTGAGACTTACAGTCACAGTATTCACAATTTTCACAGTATATATAAGGCTGAAAAGGACCTCAAATATCATCCAGTCCAGCCTATAGTCCAAATAAATCTAGCATCTACACCTAGATCATATCACTCAGCACCTCATCCAGCCTCCCCTTGAACACCACCAGGGTTGGCGACTCAACCACCTCTGTGGGCAACCTATTCCAAATCCAGATCACTCTTTCAGTGAGAAAGCTTTTCCTTTTCCTTACCAAAAATAAGAGAAAGAAATTAATGAAAAAAACCTTTGTATTTGTCATTTTTTCACTAAAGTTTGTGCTGTTGAACATGTACACAGTGTATATCACTGCAACTGAGACCGGTAAGGGAATTATTTCATCTTGCATTATTAAAATGTTCCATGGTCACCCCCAAAAATGAAATAAATATCCGCTGCTAGGTTATCTAAAAAGCCTTCCCTAAAACAATTAGGCCAGTTAACTCTAGAGGAACTGCATGAACAGTAATGCTTTGAGACACCTCTGAGACATGGTTTACTTCATGCTTCATTCAGGAGCATAATAATGTCTTGTCAGAAAAAAATTTCAATATTTTCTGTGCTTTCTCATATCTGATGTCAGGTAGTTGTGGAGGTAGCATGAAGGGATTACTCACTTAATACAGGAAAGGTACCCTTGAGAACACAAATGAGCTCAACTGTCTTTCATGAATTTCTTTTCCTGAAGAATTTAGACTCTAGACTTAAAACATTAGACCCCAGCAGAAGAAATCCTTAAAATTGCACATATAAATGTACATCTCCCCCACTACAAGTAATGTAATTTTGTAAGGGAACACACATGAACTCTAGCATGCTATTATTAAGCATATGAGTTAAAGTTGAAGAAAACAAGTATTTGTCAATTTTTGTATACTGTATGAAGAAGCAAATGGACAAACAACATCGCCAACCCTTCAGCTTTCAAAATTGTCTAGAGCACATTTCTAATTATTCCACTGCCATATTGCCTTTTTTTTTGCCTCAAATCACATGCAATTATAGAAATAGTAAATAAGAATAAATGTAATGTTTTTCCTTATGTCCAAAAAACTAATTCCAATCTGCTCATTAGAATTCATCTACGTAGTGATCAGCTACTTGCTAGTCTTTTTCTGAATTGTTCTCTCATTCATGAATAAGGTTTGCTTTTTTCTATGTCAAACTCTTAGAAAATTTGTTCTAAAAGTACACAGAGAAAAATATTTTGTTCTTCACATCTATGTATTTTAGAAAAATCGTCTCCCTGACTAATTTCTAACAGAAATGTGTTAACAGAGATAAGTGCTTATATTTGTATGATATCTCAAAAAGCAAAAAGTGTATTGTTTCTATGTATTGTTACAACTGAAAAATCACACTACCTTTTCCTTCACCTGTGGAGTTTTTTGGAAATATTTAAATTTTCACCATCATTTAGAGTTTCATATGTCAGTCTCGCATGTATGTCTACGTTTCTTTGCTTTCTATAGTACCATCAAGGGAGTTAAATAACTTTTTGTTTGTTTGTTTTAATCAATACATGACGCTTAGAAAAGAGCTTAAAGTATGTAAGTTAAGTCCATCATTTTGAACAGTTCATCTATATTCAGGAGTAAAAATATTGTGATACATAATAACACAAGTTTACAAAACAATGCAACAGAAACACATCTGGTATTCACTAAGCCTGTTGGCATGTACCAATGAATTTGCAATCAGGCATGGGAACAGCCAAGCTCATGAAGCCTACAGTTTTAGAGCTATAGCAGTTGTCCTATAAATTATTCTGCATCTAAGTCTGCATAAATAGCAATGACAGATGGACAGTGTAAGTGCCGGTTTTACAAAATATTATTCCAGTCAGCAAGATGCTGCAATAAATAGGTTAATTATTATTAATGTGTTTAATATTATTTATAATGACATGAATCAAGACAAATTAATTTGGAGTTAATGTGACTTCATATGAATTTCCAATGGTATTTACTTGTAAATTCATTTTTTGAGGACAGACTCAATCTCATTTATTCTAAAACCCAACCTTTATTTCTACACTCTCTCATGATGTACTCCTGGGGAAGACGGCAGCAAGGGGGTTAGAAGACAGGAATATTCTGTGCTGAGTCAGGAACTGGTTTGATGGTCAAGCCCAGAGAGTGGTAGTTAGTGGTGTCACATCCAGTCAGTGGCCAGTTACTAGTGATGTCTCCCAGGGGTTGGTCCTGGGTCTAGTCCTGATTAATATCTTCATTGATGATATTGATGATGAGATTGAGTCCATCATGAGTAAATTTGCAGATGACACCCAGCTTGGAGCATGTGTTGATCTGTTGAGGGGAAGAAGGCCCTGCAGACCTGGACAGACTGGAAAGATGGGCAGATTCCAGTAGGATGGGTTTTGACAAGTCTAAATGTCCAGTTATGCACTTTGGTTATAACAACCCCAAGCAGAACTATAGGCTGGAGATGGAGTGCTTAGGGAGTGAGCAGTTGGAAAGGGACTTGGGGATATTAGTAGACAGCAAACTCAACATGAGCCAGCAGAGTGGCCAGGCAGCTAAGAGGGCCAATGGTATCCTGGCCTTCATCAAGTATGGTGTGGCCAGCAGGACAAGGGAAGTTATCCTTCCCCTGTGCTTGGCACTGGTTAGGTGACATCTTGAGTATTGTGTCCAGTTCTGGGCCTCTCAATTTAAGAAAGATGTTGAGGTGTTGAAACAAGTTCAGAGAAGGGCAACAGGGATGATTAAGGGGCTGGAAGATAAGTCCTATGAGGAGTGGCTTAGGGACATGGGTCTGTTTAGTCTGGAAAAGAGAAGGCTCAGGGGTGACCTTATAGCTGTCTATAACTACCTAAAGGGAGATTGTAGACAGGCAGGGGTCAGTCTCTTATCTCTGTCCATTGGAGATAGAATGAGAAGTCATGGTCTTAAGCTCCAGCAAGGGAGGCTCAGACTTGACATTAGGAAAAATTTTTTCACTGAAAGAATGATCCGGCATTGGAATGCGTTGCCCACAGAGTTGGTTGAGTTGCTGTCCCTGAAGGTGTTTAAGGGTAGACTGGATGAGGTGTTGAGGGTCATGATATAAATGTTATAGTTGTTAGGTTTAGTAGGATTATAGGTTGGGCTTGATCTTCAAGGTCTTTTCCAGCCTTATCAACACTGTGATACTGTGTTACTGTGATACTCTTTCACATGAACTGCTGACTTCCATGCTACTGTTGATACTGATATAAGGTGGGGTTTTTCCCTTTATCTTTTTTTTATGTTTCTTAGTATTCTCCAGAATAATGGTCCATCCAGTGTTTCTCATTTCAGTTCTGTTCCCAACTAACAATTCTGGTAAAAAGTTTTTGACTTATTGACATTATTGAACATTTACATGACTGCTTTTTCCTTGAGAAAAATAGCATTTCTTTTTTCAATTTGAAGTACTATAAGATAAATAAAGCTCCTTATATATAATTTGGAACTGACCAGAAAAACTCCTTCATTTTAATTCATAGTTATCTATAAATACTAAATACAAGCTCCTGAGTTTCATTAGAAATATTTATAATTAATTTAAATTGTTAGGACCTGTGGGTTAGTCACATCAAAAATATGAGTCCTTTCAAAGCTGGAATTTATACAGAAAAGAGCTAAATGCCATCTATATTGAAGAAATTACATTAAGAAACAAAAAAATCAAAGTCTAAAACTCTTAAGTTTCAGTTCAATACCTTTACAATACAATCCTCTTCCACTTCATTCCCTGCATATTGCAGCTTCACATTTTTCAGCGATTAAGGAGACCCCTTTCTACAACTGTGCATGCACGACCTGGCACACATTAATATTCAATTAGGCAGTAATGAATATGCAAATCAAAATATGCGGCCACAGCTTCACCACTTCCCCCCCTCCCAGCACAGCACCAACTCCACCGCTTCCCCCTCCCGGGCACAGCGGTGGCGGCAGCTTCACCACTTCCCCCTCCTCCCAGCATGGCTGTGGCTCTGCCACTCCCCCCTCCGCATGGTGGCAGTGGCAGGTTCGCCTCTTCCCCTGTCCCAGCACAGCCACCACGGCAAATGATACAAAACAGCACAGTACCGAAATAGCACCACGGAGCCGTGTGAGGGTGCAGGGCAAATTTGCGTATTATAGAGCAGCCAATCAACATGGAAGGAGGGTTTCGTGGGACACAAGCAAGACCGTGGTATAGGAGACTCATCCGTATAAAAATTCTTTAAAGCTGTAAGTCAATGTTCACTATATTTCAGAAAAAATATATTATGATTAACTAAAGCTTCTGATACACTCTTTTTATAACTATTGTTTATTAGAACATTCTAACTATAATTAGAACATTTCAGAATCCTGCCACAATGAGTTTCTTCCAGGCAGTTCCAAATCTGTCACTGTGATCTAATTTTAGCATCAGATACCAGATGTTAATGCACTAGAAATGTGCGTAATTGTAACATGTACATATGTATGTTTATACTTATATGTGTGCGTATGTGTGAATGTGTACACATACACACGTATACATGTACGTGTACACATACATGTGTTGTGGTTCTTCAGTTGTACATGGGATGGTAACACATGCTAGGGCAGATGCACACCATCTATGCTCAGAGACATTGATACAGAGGCAAAAACTCATTTGGTTTTGGAGTATTTGGTATACTATGCATGATGAATTTTTTTTCATGTATAGGTGTATTTGAAAGTTATTCACACAGAAGTTCTCACCTATGCTATTTACTTGAGTTTTAAACTGCTTTCTTAAGACATTTTCTCTTTCATAAGTATGAGGAACTGTTTGATTTCAGTATTTTAGCATATGGAAGTATGCCACCGGAACAAGAGGAATCAGGTTTTTTCCTAAGTTTTGTAATTCTTCCACTGAAGCAAAAAACTCCAGTTCAAGTTGTCCTTGAAGAAGAAAATTAATTATGGTGAAATAGTAAACGCATTTTTACTAATAAAAGCATAGTAAAACTTCAAAATTAAGCTAAAGCTTTGCTCACAAAGACTGTGCATTTTATACCTGTAAAACCAACACTGTCTTCTAGTTTTCTCATTGCCTTCCTCTAGATCAGCTAAATGTTTAGTAATTAAATAAATGTATTATATTCTAAATGAACAAACAAGAATTAAAGAAAAAGATGCTCTAGTCAATCATCTCTCTCGAAGTAATTAAAAATATTTTAATTTATGTTAAGTTTTTGCCTGGAGGGAATATCAAACCTCATTAATTGTAGAATTGAAAATAAAGAATGAAAAGAGTACAATATCACCTTGAGAATTCACACTATTTTATGTTTTCCTAAATATGTTGTTCTCTTTCTTCATTTGTTTTCATTAATTCACTGTTAGTCTACGTGCCATGGAACCAATAACTGAAATGGAATCAGGGTAGAGATATTTTAGGATTTGTAAAAAAAATACCATCTCCTTTGGGATGTAGCATTTTATTCAATTCCATAGACACAGAGGCTCACCTGACTTTGCTTTGCAGTTCTGTCCAAAGACAAAGGCCAAGACTGTAGTCAACTGGGAACAAGACAGATGAGCTTGCTAAGCCTCTCTCAATCATCTATCAGAGGTCTTTCCTTACTGGGGAGGTCCCAAAAGATTGGAAGTTGGCCATTGTGATACCAAAGAGTAGGAGGGAGGACCCAGGAAATTATAGACCTGTTAGCCTGACCTCAGTGCCAGGCAAAATTATGGAGCAAATCATCTTAAGGAAAATTATGTTGCACCTCCAGGAGGGTAAGGAGATCAGACCTAGTCAGCATGGCTTCAGGAAAGGAAGGTCCTGCCTGACCAATCTAATTTCCTTCTATGATCAGGTGACCCACCTGGTTGATAAGGGAAGAGCTGTTGATGTGGTGTACCTGGATTTTAGTAAAGCCTTTGACACTGTCCCCCATAACAAACTCCTGGTGAAACTGGAGCCTTGTGGCTTGGATGGGTTTACAGTGGACTGGATCAGGAGTTGGTTGGATAACAGAGCTCAGAGNGAGCGACTGAGAGAGCTGAGGTTGTTCAGTCTGGAGAAGAGGAGGCTGAAGGGAGACCTTATTGCTCTCTACAACTACCTGAAAGGGAGGTGTAGCCGGCTGGGTGTCGCTCTCTTCTCTCTGGCTACAAGTGATAGAACAAGAGGACACAGTCTTAAATTGTGTCAGGGGAGATTTAGACTGGACATTAGAAGGAACCTTTTCACAGAGAGGGTGATCTCTCAGTGGAATGGGCTGCCCAAGGAGGTGGTGGAGTCACCGTCCCTAGGGGTGTTTAAGAAAAGGTTGGATGATGTACTTGGTGGCATGACCTAGATATTAGGGTAGTGTGTTACAGGTAGGATGGTGTGTTGGTAGCAGGATGGAAATAGGTTAAGTAACAGGTTTGGCTAGGTTGGGTAATAGGTGATAGGTTGTACTTGATGACCTTTATGGTCTTTTCCAACCTTACTGATTCTGTGATTCTGCAACTACATTTAAGATGCACACAATGGTCCAATGAAATTACAAGAGTGGTAAGTAAAATGCAGAGGAGAATGCATTTTCTGAGAGTCATCTGCAATACTGAATATGTCAATATAAATACGTTGTATGAACAAGCAGAAAATATTAATTTTGTTCACAGGGATTTCTGTTCAGCATTCAGATATTCTTAACTCACAGAAGGTACAACCAAAGATACTTCATTTGACACAACCAGCTATCTATCAGTTATCTATCAAACATCACATTCTAATAGCTTCACCAAAGTTTTACACATCTGTGAAAGTGCTCCTGAAAGTAAAGCAACATAAAAAATCAAAAAAAATACCAAGTTTAGCTAGATAATTTAACATAAGATGTTGTGAAAGAGAATTATATTAATTCAAAAGCTTAAGGGAATATTGCTGTCATGTTGGCAGGTTTTTTTAACGAAGTCTAAGAGGAAAAAACTCAAAAACAAACAACCATCATCTTTCCAGTAATCATACAATATTTTTTTCTGTTTGTACAGTAGGTGTAAGAACCATCGATTACTTATCAAAAGAACAGGCTAATTTGTTGAGGACTGCAGAGAAAGTCATTTCAGGGCTTGAAGCATTAGGAGAGTCCTCTTGAAAAGTATCATTTGAAAACAGAGTGATTTAACTCAGGTTTTATAGATTTTCAGTTTATCTGGTAGTCTGAGCAATAGGCTTTGAAAAGTCCTTGCTATCACATGGAATATGATCTAATTTTATAAAACTGCAACTAATAAATTCTGCTTCATTTCATTTTGCCCTTACATCTCCCTTCCAGATTTTTAACTGCTCCTTGTTATTTCTGTAACAGCAAATGCAGGCACCAAACCCAGGGCCGAAGGAGGGGGAGGAGGTGTTCCAGACATCTCCCTGCAGCCCGTGGTGATGACCATGGTGAAGCAGATTGTCCCCCTGCAGCCCATGGAAAGGTCACAGGGATGCAGAGATACACTTGTAGCCCATGGAGAGGGGAGCCCATGCTGGAGCAGGGGGATACTGGAGGGAGGCTGCAGTCCATTGGAGTCCCACATCAGAGCAGGGTCTTGGGAGAGACCTGTGGTCCTTCGAGAGGAGAGTCCAACCTACAGCAGAACTCTACCTGGTAGGATCTGTGTGCTTTGGGATGGGATCATGCTGGAGCAGCCAGTGCTCAAAGACTGCACCCTGTGGAGCAATCCACGGGCAGCAGTGTTTGAAACAGCTGCTGCCCCTGGGATGGACTCATGCTGGAGAGTGTCATGTAAGACTTTCTCCCGTGGGAGGGACCCCATGGAATGCAGGGGAATGGCCTCCTCCCCTGAGCAGCATCAGAGAAACACCAACTGCCTGTTTTTTCCCCTACTGCTGTCCACCCCTGCCTCCTGGCGGAAAGGGGGAATGTAGTATCTGCCGTAAGAGACAGAGGGGTGGGGGAGAAGGTTGCCTTTAAGATGTACTTCTCACGTTAAGCTCTGATCTTGTTAGAAATAAATTCTCTACATCCCTACTTTGGAGTTTGTTTTGCCTGTGACAGTAGAAGATTTCTAATAGTCCTCATTCCTGTCGTAGCAAAACCCTTCAGGTTTCTTTTCTTTTGCCTCTCTCTCCTGTTTGTATGGGGACAGGGGGAGGGGGGCATGAAGTGCAAGAGCAGCTGTTGGTGAATCTCTGGCATCCAGCCAGGGTCAAACCACCACAGATACCTTTCATTACACAAATAAAAAGTAAGAAATTGCATGGAGTCTTTTTATTTAAAAATACAATTTTTCTATTAAAACTGCTTTCAACAAAGTTTTCTTTCATACACATCTAGCTGTACTCCATACATAAGTATAACCATATATATTTATTCCATTCAAATTCTATTTCTTAACTAAGGTTTGAGAATATTTCTTAAGAAAACCCAAACTAACAAAAGAACAACAACAAAAACCACAAACAAAACCAAACAACAACAATAAAAACGAAAAAAATCCCATCACGCCTCTACTGAAAAAGAATCTAAACAAAAACTAGAATGAACACAGGACCCCACTCTTAATAATGTTTTTCAATTGACACACATGGACTTGTATGCATTTTTCAAAAAAGAAATTTTTAGCTCTGGCTCAGTAAAGGAACCTGTGGTAGTAATCATAAGGGTGAACTTAGAGTGTGAAATGAGAAAAAAAGTTTGTTTTTTGCAATGTAAGGGGCTGAATTTTTATCCATTTGACAATCAAGACTCATTATATCCTTTCCTAAAGGGTATCTGACTGAACTTTCTTACTGCGCTAAGAGAGAGAGAAAATTAAAAAAACAAAGGGAATGAAGAGAAAAATAGGAAAATATATTAGAATGTCTATTTTTACTTGTTTAATTTGTGTCCTTCTTCAGTTATCAACACTGCTTCTTTCTGCTTCAGAATATTGGTAACAAGGAGGAATTTTTCCAAAAAATGTCATAGTCAGAAGACAACAACTATATCTATTTACATATTTGAGTGAGTGTCCTGGATCATCATGTTCTTGTTTAGTTGAATTAAAGAATACTGCAGTTATAATACATGACAACCTACTTGTTTCACAGACCTGTCATTTAACACGAATATTTTCTTTCTCAGAACCTAGGCTTCTGCTGTGATAAGTAAACACATACTATAACTTCTGTTCTTACACAAAAACCTCCAAACAAATAAAGAAACAAAAACACCAGACCAACACCCTCAACAAACCAGCAAACCATCAACAAGAAAAAAAACCCCAAAACATCAAAACCAAACCCAAACAAAATACAACAACCAAACCTAACAGAATTTTAGGTCTCTCAGCTTGGAAATTTCCCACAGTGCACTTGAGAACCTCAATGAACTAGCAAACAATCTTAAACTATCAATATCTAAATCTCTCAAAAATAGCTAAGGCTATGGCAGGTGTTTTGTAACCATGACAGAGCACTTTACTGCTAGACAACTTCACAGTGAATTTGTTTAGACTCTGTAAGCTGGAATAAGTCATAGAATTACTTTGATTTACAATATGGAGACAACAAAACAGA
>WEKX01027520.1:528-18908 GCA_013390025.1 Pitta sordida
TTCCTTAGTAAGGAGCTTTGAAGGTCCACTTTCACATCTCTCGTCAACCCTTTACAAACTGACTGATGCTAGATCTAGAAAGAACAAATGTGTGACCTAGAAGTGAGCTGTCAGTTTTTGCATTACTGATGAGAGAGAGAGAGACCAGGGGAACACATGAAAGACACATTATGACCCATAAACAAAAACTTGGTGAATTTTGGAAGCCGAATGCAGGAAAGGCTGCGGTACAGGAGTAAAAACCAAGCAAGACAGTGCTGGGAATAGCCTTGTCTCTCATGCTGGAGTAGAAGAAAGGATGTTCAGAGAAGCCCAGTAGGTCACAGGTCTTCTTTTTTATGTTCTTTCTTTCAAATAAGACGTTGAATCGGAGAAGAGTTACATATAATCTTAAAACTTTAAGAGGCAAGGTCTGTTCTGGTTTCTATTTCATGAGAGCTCTGGTCTCTTCTGTGATCTTTTGCTCTCCACTGGAGAGGGAGGAAGAAGGAAAAACTCAAATGCTGCAAATGTGAATTCATATTTTTGAAAAACAATTCATCTGGTCTGTTTTAACAGGTATACTGAACAGTAAGCTGCAAAACAGAGGAATTTGTTTGCCATGTTTAGCATTATTTCTCAGATCTCTGTATTTTATTATGAAAGCTGTATTTAGAGTTCTTACACCATCTTTATGTCTGAAAGTGTGATAATGAACAGTGGTTCTAAGCCTGTCTTGATTACCTACCTTCCCCTTCCTCCTCTCCAAGAACAGGAGTCAAAAGAGACAGGTACGCTGTTTTAAAAATAAATAAATTTTAAAATAGGTACTTCCCCAGCAATTGCATTGTTGCCTTAATGTAGGATGTCTTTTGTTTCTACATCCTGAGAGCTTTGTTATTGCACAGTGGAGATACTCACTGGAACTAGTCATCTTTTGTATGTAAAGATGACTTTACTTAAATTTGAGTTTTGGGGGTTTTGTTAGTGTGCAGCAGTCCTTTCTTCTGAAGCAGATGATCATCAGTTCATTTGAGATCTACAGCTTTTTGAAAGCCTTACCCTAAGCTATTGCGGGTGTTTTCTAAGGTCTTTTCCAACCTTACTGATTCTGTGATTCTACATTTTGAAGAATTCAACCTAGTTGAACAAAATAGGGTACTGAGACAGGAAAACTGCAGGTCAAAATACAGTTTCTGCTTGTCCAGCAATACAGATATTCAAAGTTCACTGCATTTAATTATACATAAGGGTTTTTTCATACACTGGTGTATTGACATAATTTTAGAAGTGTTTTAATCCAGTGGAATTCTGCGATTTTTATCACGTTTATGTGAGGTTTTCACCATAGTCCCAAAAGGTGTTCAATTTCCAAAGGCTAGCAGGTAGCATTTGTTTTTGACAAAGGGAAGACTTACTTCTATTAAAACTGGGCACAACTAAGAAGTTGTGGTAAGAAGAGGAGAAGGGTTTCTACTGTAGTAAACTGAGTGATGGGCACTGTCGTTTTCTGTGTTAATAGTAGTGTCAATAATAGAAATAGCAATGTAACATCAGGTAGTTGTTTTGCTGCAGATATCTTCATAATTATGTGGGAAGCTGAAAAGCAGAGGGAGAGATGTGTATTAGAATTGCAACATAAAACATGCTAAACAGAACCATTCCTAGAGAGTGATGAGGAAAGACTGAAGTTTTCTTGTGTGTAAGTTTAAATACCTACCTGGAGAAATAAAAATGTGCTTAAGCTTCTAATTGCTTGCTTGGATGGAGCTGTGTAAAGGTTGTATTTGTAAATCTTTTCTATGCAAATGTTGTCTGCCTCTCTGACTGCAAGCATTTTTACAGCAATTATTTACAGGTTTGTCTTATTACTTTCCTCTCATAAACCAGGCTGTTTTAAATAATAATCTGTGTCAGAAATGATAATTAAAAAATATCCTTATCTTCTGTTGCAGTGCATGTCTCTTGTTAGGACTTTTATAATAGTTATGAACACTTTATAGATTCTTATTTTCCAACCTATAAAAGTGGATTGAAAAAGAAAATAAATATACTATACCTTCAAAACACACCAAATGGTGTATTAAAATGTGTATTGTTCAACAAACTACTTTTTATGTGTTTTTGAAGACTTTTTTAACCTGGCAATGTTTTGTTTTAAATTCTTTTATTCAACAGGTTTTTAGTGACATGTTGCTATTGTAGCAGGTATTTTCAAATAATTGGCATGTTACATCAAGAAGTCTATATATTCATTTATGTTGATTGTGGCATGTGCTGTCTTTGTTAATTCTTTTATAGCACCGTGTAGATGGTTTAGAAATAGAAGAGACAATAAAAAGATTAAGGTCTGAATTCTGTTCTGATTTGCTGCAGCCCTTTGGAGCTGGGCATCCTTAGGGTTAGAGAGGGAGGTTAACCTCAGAGTAGGCTAAAGTTATCCAGTATAAGTTAGACTTTATTTCCTGTGGGAGAAGAAAAAAGAAACCATTTTGCCTAACATTTTTCCAATTTAAAGAAGACTGACAACATGATGAATGGTCTCCACTAATGATTAGCACTATTACAGTTTTTGACTTGTCTTTATGTGTGGTACTAAGGTGAGTTTAGCCCTAAAGCTGTGTCAGTGCATAACACAGGTCTGGCAACTCACATTAGTGAGTACTGATCAGTTACTTCAGGAGTTCTGAACCAAAAGACATCGTCCCACTTATTAACTACTACATTTTTCAGTGTAAATGGATTTGTGCCAGTTTGATTAATTATCTGTTATTGCCCTGACTGAGAACTGCAGTAGAAAAAAACTTGCTTTGACCACCGGTAAACCCGGATTGGTACCTGAATGGGAGAAGGTGCTGATTTGACTCCCTGGTGTATTTTAAGTAGGAGCTTTCTCCAGCAGTGCTCCAATTCTAAGTAAGTTTGCTTTAATGCTGTGGCAGAATAGATTAACTTTGATAGGCATAGGTTTTAGATGGTGAAAGCTGATCCTTTTATCCCTAATGGTAAAATGGAAGGGGTTTTATGGTATGAAATGAAAAAAAAAAAAATGAAACATAGCCAAATAGAGACGGAAAACCAGAAAGGCATTGGGAGGTCTTTGATTCGTCTCTGGTTTATGTACTTCAAAAACAGGTTTTCAAAACTACCCAAATGTAATTTAGGAGTGTGAGTTCATTGACAGTGCTAGCTGTTGGTTTTCATTAACAATACCAGGAGGATAGCAGTGATTTTATGTAAGTGTATATATAGCTTGTGGCATCAGAACAGTGGCATGTAAATGCCTGTTTAAGTACTGACATAACTGTGTACAGCAATTTGCAAACAGACCTGTCCTGTTTGGTAAATCATCTTTGTACAGAGTAGTTGAGCACTTGCCTACACCCCTCCCCCCCCATACCCCCTGTTAAGCATTTTATTGTAAAATACATTTTTGCATTTCAAAAATTATAGCTTCTTGTTGTTGGGTATTTCTGTGCTATTGTTGATATAGGTTAGCTCTGATTATAATGTAATTACCTATTGTGTTATAAACCCTGATTTTATAATGGAATGCTCATTTTACTGGATTTTAGGAGCCTGTTTTATTCACTGGATCTATGAGGAAGAACTTAGACCCTTTCAATGAATACACAGATGAAGAGCTGTGGAATGCCTTGGAAGAGGTAACTTACTAAATCTAATTATGTACATCTGATATTTACAATAACATTACAATGCTTGGGCATGTTAGGTTTTAGATGTTTTCTTCAGATTTGGTAGGGTTATAGCTGTTGATGGAAAAAGGTAAACTGTCGTATGTGCATTTGTATATGTGTGTGTTCGGGCATGTGTGTGTAGTCATGGATATTGTTATATAAGTCTTTTATGAAAAAATTATCCTTTGGGATGATACTGTGGTTATACTTTGATTCATATCTTAGTTTTAATGAACATTAATAGATTCTTAACAATGTGCTTTAATGTTTTTAGAATTCTAATAACTGATGCACTGTAATGCAACTTGGCACTTAAACATTTTGTGTTAGAATATAAAAGGCAAACCTTGCATACTTATTGTTGTGTCATCAGGCTCACAATAGATGATTTAAAAGAGACTTACTCATCCTACAGCATGTTGACTTATCAACAGGTACAGCTGAAGGAGGTTGTGGAAGATCTACCTAATAAAATGGAGACTCAGCTGGCAGAATCTGGGTCTAATTTTAGTGTTGGTCAGAGACAGCTGGTGTGTCTTGCCAGAGCAGTTCTAAAAAAAAATCGTATTCTTATCATCGATGAAGCAACAGCAAATGTGGACCCAAGGTAAAACCAAAATCTATCATTAAATGAGCTGGTTATTCTTCCAATATGTTTGTCTGTACGGTAGAGATGAACTTAAATGCTTTATATTATATGTAGTGTGTGTTGATGTTTTTAATTTTTTATTGATGTTGTATACGTTTATTCAAAATGAGGCAATTGAGCTTTGGCTGTGGAGCAGATGGTATAAACTAAATACTCAGAATATCCCTAATTTCAGTGCATTCCATGGAGTAGGGAAATTAATATTCAAAATGCATTTGTCCTGTAGCCATCGGTTGGAAAACAAGAATGTTCTTGGAAATGCATCTCTGTAACATCAGAATAGCCATGAAAAAAGTTGAGTTTTGTTGATTTTTTGAAGAAGTGTCTGTTATAAATAAATAAATAAATAAATCATCTCGTTCCCAGAAAGCCCCTAAAACTAGAAAGGTGAGGTCAATGGCTACAATCAAAACTGGATATTTCTGCTTATGAGATGCTATCCTTTCAGATGGCTCAGATGTTGGTGTAATAAGTTAGAGATAAAATAGGGACGGGAGCAGAAGGTAAGCTGTCCTAAACACCACAGGAATTGCAAAACAGATTTGGAGATGTTTAACTATACAGGAGGGACTCATTTATCATTCATTATTTTGTCTTACATAACTCAGACAAGCAGAATTTTCCTGAATTTCTTCTTGTTTGAACTAGAGTATACTTCTAGAAGAACATCTAACCTCAATAGAAAAAAATTCAATGACAACCCTTGTTAAATTGTTCCAATAGCTAAGTACCCCCACTGTTAATTTTTGAAACATTTGAAATGCTGGTGGAAATATTTTGGAAACAATACTGCAAACGTACTGCATCAATTAGTCTGAGCTGAATATATAGTTCCAACAAACTATGGCTTGAGGGAGAACTTGAAGTCCAAAGAGGACAATAACACAGCAAGTCCCTCAAACAGATGCATTAAGGATTTTGTATGTCATCTGGGCGTGACTCATTTTTATAACATCTTGGGGGAGAAGTGGTGCCACTAGGGTAGCTTTGCAGTTCAGCTGACAGTGTATTTCTAAAACCTTTAGAGAAGTGCATTCTCTTCCCAGAGGTTCTCTTTTCTCTTTTTTCTTTTCTTTTTTTACTTTTTTTACTATTAGTTTATTTTTGGCTGAGCTCTGATGGATTAACTGTGATTAATCATAGCTGTGGAAATTTAATACCATCTTACTCATCCTCCCTATTTTGACATCTCACATCTGTGTTCTTAACTTGCACTATCCATTTAATTGATCTTGATTAATGTGTGCTGCAATATATATTATAATAAGGTAAATGTTTGTTTGTATCAACTCTCGGCATAACAATACAAATAATAACTTGGAACTTCTTTGAATTCAGTTTGCATTACAGTCATTATTACCTTTTCCTTAATGTGTTGGTATAACTAGAGCCAAGTGTTTTTTAGCTGTGCAATCTGATAGGATGATCATCAGGAAATGCCGGTGTGGGTTGCTTAACTGAGCAGTTAGGGAGGCATTTTTGGCATGTAAGGAAAACCTCCTCCTCTTCTGATGCACAACCTCCATACCTGGCACCCTTGTCTCTAGCCTGACCACAAGCACACACTGTATCAGGCACCTGAGATAGGAAACCACGGGGAGCTGCTACTGCCTCTGGAGAAACTTTAGTTTTTTATTTGTTTCTCTGGCTCTTGATTTCTTTGCCTCAACTGCTGCTGCCACCATGTCCCTTTTGCAGTTCAACCTGGAAGCAAGTGTGAGAAGCAGGGTTTAGGGGTGACAGGAAGAGAAGGATGCTGTGAGGCAGTGAGGACAGCAGAGAGACATGTGGGCACTGTATCATCCCCAAGGAAGAATGGACTCCCCAGCATGTTTCTTCAGCTCAGCGAGGCCATTTTTACCTGCTGCTGGGAGTGAAGGAATTTGGAATTCATCCTTTACCCTCCTTCTTACATGTTGTTCACGTAAGCACCCTCATTTCCCTCCTTGCTACCGCCTGCCCTGCCTGCTGCAGGGGTGTCTGCACTTTTGTGAGGGGGAGGAGGAGCTTAACGTAAAGAAGATTGCCCTATGTCAGATGACTTGCGTGTTTTGTGTGATGACTGACAGACAATTGATTTGGTTTTATCTTCTTGCTCCATTCTGACCCTGAAGAATAGAGTAATTTTAAATCAGTTGAACTGTTCCGGAAAGTTGTATGAAATCTGGAGCAGAAGAGCTGAAAATCTTTCTGTAGTCACTTTGGTGATACACTGAAACAAAATCTTTAGTAACTGAGACTTTTTTAAAATACTGCCTTTGTTTAACTTACTAAGCTTTCTGCTCACTGACTGCTGTGTTACGCATTAACTCATCTTTTTGCTGCCTACAGAGGACAAAAATTTGGGACCAGACCACTGCCATGTTTTTACATGCCTTGTTCATTGAGTAAAAACAGTCATTGCCCATAGTTCAGTTTATTAGCCAGCTTAACCTTGTAATGTTTAACATTTTATTACATCTAACCGCTATCTCTAACTCTTTCTCTTTTGGAGAAATTATCTAAAGTCACTCAGGAATTGTGTAGTGTAAGATATGCTTCCAGGACAATCACAGGAGAACATTAGACAGAAGATAATGACTTATCCAGTGTTCCTTTCAGCAGCTTGGTTGCATCTCATTTAGATCCTATTTATTCTTGCTCCTTAGATAGTTTTCTTTTTATACAGTCAACTAATTCAGGTTACACCACATTTGGGTTGCTCTGAAATTTGGTGTTACATCCTCAACCTGTAGTGCCCATGGTACAGCTGTATCACCATTTTGTGCTTTCTTATGGTACTCTTCCCTGCAATAGGGAGTATTGTGGTTCCCATTTTTATATAATCAGATTAGGGTTGAGCTTTAGTCATCCAGCAGCCCTGGTTTTGGTATTCAGTTTGCATCTTTGGTTTTTAATGTGCCTGAACGATGATGGGGTTGGATCTGCTGAGGTGAGTGATGAAATCACTTGGCAATTGCTTGGCCACTACCCATGCTCAGTGTGGGTAGGCACAAAGGGCTCATTTATGCCCTAAAAAAGGGAGAGAAAGGATGTTTCCCTTGGTATTTTTGTAGGTGTAATTGGTATGTGATACAGTCTCCTCTCTGTCAGCACATAATTCTCTATGCAGATGCTTTTCTTGGTCTTTCAGAGTTTCTTGACTTTCCTACCTAGTTCCTGAGAGTCTCCTGGAGGTTACTGATGCTGCTTCTGCCTGCTGTCCTAAAAACTATGCTCCAAGATCTCCCATGAGCCTGAGAGAATCTAGCCAAGTGCCAGTCAGTGGACACGTCTGCATGAGATTTCATGCTGTGATATTTGAAGATGGAGCTATTAAGTCTGTTTCTGATTACTTTGTTATTCTCATTTTAGAACATTTGTCACACCCACAACATGGCCAGCAGTTTCTTATTAGCGATAAGCTTGTATTCAAGAACTACCTGTTTAAGATAATAGTTTGATAGTATCTATCTAAGAATGACAAATTGTTTTTAATTGTGAATGTAGGAAGAGGTAGTGCTATAAAGAATATGTGTAATACAAGGAGATAAAATGAATTAATAAATTGGGCAGGGATGTTCAAGGCTGAGGTATTCTCGGAATAGTAGGAATAATCTAAGTTACAAAGAATTTTGAGCACTTTTAAAAGTTGTTTTCAAGATTCTGAGCAAGCTGTGGCTGTCTGTGCTGTGTAATAGCTCTGCAGGGAACTTCAGCTTGGGCTTGACTGTAAGGCAAGAAGAAGTCTCTCTTTACACAGTCCTAGGGAGTATTGAACCTTTTTTGCTATTTTTTATTTTATATTATTTTTTATTTTGCTATTTTAACCATTCCAGAGAACACATTCTACTGTCCTTGTAAGTCTCTTTCCATGGTGAGTGTTTTCGTGTATGTCTCTGATTTTTTTTCTTCTTTTGAAGGTAAGGGTAGTCAGGTTATTGAGGCATTGCTGAGAAGACAGCAAAAAATAATACGTGCATTAACACTGGAGTGAAAGCAATGGTATTGCTGTGATGTGGAACATGATGAACAACTTCCTTTTCTTAAAAACCTAGAGAGTGGCTCTCTGTCCTGACTTCTTCTCCCGTCTGTTTCCCTGATTGCCTACTGGCCTTGGTTCGAAAGAAGTTGAGGAACGCCTGCTTCCCACCTTTTTCTTTAGCTTGTTTTAGGAGGTAGGAACAGAAGGACCAAGCCTTCTTAAATTTTGTCCCAGAACCCAAGTCTCTTAAGCTCACGACAGAACTTGGACATTTCTGTCCCCAGATGAAGGTAACAATCAGCATTCATGGGAATTCTGACTTAACTGTTTGTATCTTCCTTCTCTCTGGTGACTTGTCCTGTCATCAGCAAGGATCTGTCTATTCACTTGTCATGCTGATTGCTTCAACTTGGTCTGTAACAGAAGTTATTTTCAGTCCTTCAGAGCATGAGCTCATATTTTCTACTGTGGAAACTTATTGGTTACTTCATTCCTCTAAGTCACCCGTTCTTTCAGAATTGTCTGTCCACATTTTATTGCTAGTGCCTCCTGACATGATGACATCAAAACAATTATTTTTGTGTAATTCATGAAGTGATACCAAATATTTATCATGTGCAGACACATTCAGTGTGGAGCACTACTTCTATCTAAAAAAACCATACTTAAAAGGAGTACATGTGTTGTATGAATATTTTATGTATTTAATTTTTACATTACTTTTAACAATGTAATGAATTAAGACTTTGCAAGCAACTGGTTCCAGCCAACATGTCTGCCTAAATATACTGGCTTACCCAGATATCTCCTTTGTCTTGTTTTAACTGTATCTGGAGCATTTTATTATTCTCCAGTCATTATATATAATAGAACAAATTCATATTTTAGTAGAAATCCTGAAAATGAACCCCATGCCTTCAAGTGCCTGACTTCTAGGCTAGAGATTGCTTGGCCCAACTAACACAAGGGTATTTTGAGTTCTTTGCACCATCCTTCCATCTTGGATTAGAATTTTGATTTCTGTGCCTTTTTATCCATTGTCACAACTCATGTTTTTTTCTGAAGGCTCATAGGCAGTATGTGAGTATTCACATGGCCTGGCTTTGTGCCGAGGTTCGGAGCCAAGGCTACCAATGCAATGTGGGCTGTCAGGTGCCTCTAGAGGGCATTCATCACCTGGTGACTGCCTAATTCAGGTTCTCCAATTCACATTCCAACCATGCTTTGTGCGTTCCAGTTAATGCTTTCAATTTACAGAGTATACCAAGTTTTCATTTTTCTGTATTCAAGTTCTTGAGCTATTCCAGACTCAGTTTAGTTTACCAGCCCTCTTCTTAAATTAATTCTCTTTTGCAGTTGAATTCAAGAACCTTAGTTCTAGGCTGTTTTGTGTTTGTTCTTCAGTTGATTTGCAATGAAGGATATTTACTTTCTCCAACTTTTCTTCACTGCATGCACGAAGTAAAGCTTTAAAGAGAATAACAGTGACGTTTTGGTGTAGAAATCTGTAGGACTATTTGAATCTGCAGAATTTTTCTGTAAGCAAAACCTGGGAAATTAGTCTCCTGAAATGAAGCCTGTTGCTCTACTTGCAAGAAGAAAGTCTTTCCTCATCTAGTATTAGATGGTAGATTTTGGAGTATGTTTGTTGATACACCTCCAAGTTACCTAATATAACATGAGGAAGAAGTACCATAAGCATATTTTCTGCTATACAGTCATGTTTGATGAAGTCATAGAACCTGCCTACCATTCAGTTATCCATGCAAACATCTTATTTTTGTCTGCACTGCTCTTGCTGTGTTTCAGAACAGATGCGTTCATTCAAAAGACGATCCGTGAAACCTTTGCGCACTGCACAGTCCTGACCATTGCACACCGCTTGAACACCATTATTGACAGTGATAGGATTATGGTAAGACAGTTAACTGCTCAATTCTTTTTTTTTTTTCTTTCCTGAAGAAGAATGTTATTGGCTCTTTCTAATTTATTTTGATGCAAAAGTGAGTAAGGGTTTAAGTCATACTTTAGACTTACCCTAGTTACCTACTTATCCTTGTTGCTGTGATTAGCAACTCATGAATCTCTAGATGTAATGACATGAAAAGGCTTCTTAGGTTCTCTGGCTTTCCAACCTGCAAGGCGTGAACCCACTGCAGGTGAGGTGCAGCAGCAGAGCAAATGAAACTCTGCCAATGCTAGCAACCTGTGAAGACACCCTCAGGGGGTTCTGGACAGAGTCTGCTGGATTCAGTTAGGTTTATTAGTTCACATTCATGCAGTGACAATAGTTGCTGTGGGATGTGTGAGGAGGAGGTGGTGGAGGTTCTGATGCAGGAGACATGGAGGGAGGTAAGGAGGCAGCAGCTGCCCTGGGGCAAAGGTAGTGATAGGAGAAGTGGAACTAGACTGGTGAGATAATGAATATGGCTAGCTTTCTAAAGCAAGGTTCAAACAGAAAAGATGAAGCACTACAATCGAGCAGCCTCTGCCATCTTTGTTCCCAAGAGAGCAGTGATATACTCTTATCTGCCATCTTGTCTGCCCCATAGTGCATTGCACACACATAGAAATTAGGAAATAGTTGCTGATTGTTTCCCTAAAGGCTGTGGTGTTCTTTAGGCTCTCAGGAAATTGAGCTGGTTTATGTCCTTCAAATGATGTGCAGCCTGTGATTTTAAAATAAGAATTTTCTTCACAAGCAGTTAATGAAGTAACTGATACAGTGGGCAAATCGTGTTCTTAAGTGGAACTCAGATTTAACTGGTCTTCAAGAAGAAATTGCCCTTCAGCTCTTGGTGGTAACCTTAGATAAATACCCTCTTCAACTCTGTTTTATGAAAATAAAGTATGGTACATCTTTCTTTTTTCTTTTTTTTTTTTACTGGATGCTCAAAACATTTTAAAATCTTTGATAAGAGTTACAGTGGTTGCGTGAAGTGCACAAAATGAAACAATTGCATCTACTGAGATGAGTGGTGTTCTGAGGAGTAGAATAGATGGTGAGCTGAGTGATTATAGTTTACTTACGAAGAGGGAAACCAGCAGAACTGCCATAAGTAGTCATATAATTGCAAGCATTTAACATATAATAAATAAATATTTTCTTCAGTGGTGAATACCTCCTGACAGGTTTAATGGATATGTTGGTGTTTTCTGCAACTAACGTGAACAAAAGATTTGTGAGGAAACAACTGTGACCTAATTAATAGCTGCATGTGTTTGTTAGCTGTCCAAAGGGATTTCTGTGGGTTTTGGTTCATTAACTGCCATTAACATGTTATGTACAGAATGCTCTTTCCATGGAGGTTTTACCTTTAATATCATGAAGTTAAAATGAAAACTAGATGGGTTTTTTACTTTTTTTTTCCAAAACTCATTGGAGCGAAGCATATAAATTGTGCTTTTTCCCAAACGTTCAGGTTAATTGCCAACTACAATAGCTACTCAACTGCATTTTTAGAGTCTGTACATTATTCTTACCCTTATATTTTTTCAGTTTAGCCACTATTAATATTTCTAGTTTCCTAATTGTCTAATGGTCTTCTTTGAATGTTTTTGGCCTCTTTAGAATATTAAGAAACAAATTGGCAAGAAGGTGTGTCTTCGAGTCTGCAATCAGTAGTAAACCGTAAACATTTTTCATCTTTTTACATTGCTCTATATTAGTCTTCTTACAGATTTCTCGTATTTCTTGAGAGAGGGAAATGAAAAGTGTAGGATAAAAAAAAGGAGGAAACAAGTGACAAGTGACTTCATTGTTTTCTTGACATCCTTACTCAGTTATTGATTGTATTCATGAACAAATCAGAAATATGATCACATATTTAGAATGATCAGAGTTATGGCAGGTGTGCTTTTGTTACACTTTAATTACTTGGTTTACTCAGGCATGTAACTCCTAGTGGGAATATAGCAGAATTTTGGAAGAATACCATGTTTAAAATGCCAGGAAAAAGAATATTCCTCTAAAACACTAACTATTAATTGATGAGGGTTATGATTAATAAAACCAGCATTCATTAAAAATTAATCATTTCCTTCACTATCACAAAAATTGGGAAGCCTCAATTAAAGAAAGCTTTTAGCATGTTATAATTTTGTTAGTCAATAGTATGGTTTAGTAATTCACAAATTTCACTTGATGCAGATTCTTTTTTGAGAGTCAGAAATGCATTAACAAAGTGCATTGTTATTCCATTATATGGTATTATTAAAAATCCTTGTTTTGTTTCTCCTTTAACTGAGACCTGTAGGTGCAATAATACCTTCATTTACAAGCCATCCCAAATCTCTGTTGTTTCCTATCATGGTAAGTTTTAGAAAATGAGGGAGAAAGAGCAGAGGTAGAACCGTGTAGTTGGAATATTAATTAATGTCTTTTGACAAATAAAGTTATTTTTCAAACAAATTTTGAGCAAACGTCTTCAGTCCTCATAACTTGATCACAAAAGTCCAAGCCCATTCCTGAGCAGGTATACATGACCTAGAGTTTCCCTCCCTTCACACTGAATCAGATTGAAAAAATCTGCTCAAAGCAGAGTCTGCACTAATTTCAGATCAGGTTGCTCAGGATTTTTTCCAATTGAGTCTTGAGAACCTTGAAAAATGGAAATTTCCACGATCTCTCTGGTCAGCCTGCCCCAGTGCTTAATTATCTTTTTTTCCCAACATCCAGTGAAAGCCTCCCTTCTGTTAATGGCAATTGTTTCTTGTTCTCCCACTGTGTATCTCAGTAACAAACCTGCTTCTGTTTTCTTAGTAAGTTCATTGTAGATATGGGAAGGTTGCTCTTAAGTCTCCTGAAGCCGTCAGTTCCTCAGGGTGAACATGCCCTGCTCCATCAGGCTGTCCTCACACATCAAGTGCTCCAGTACTCCTGACACCCTAGTGACTGTATTTCAAACTTGCTTGAATCTACCTTCCTTTTTCTTGTACTGAGGGGTCAAAACTGATTACTGTGTTCCAGATTTGATCTGATGAGCACTGAATAAAGCAGTTCCCTTGATTTGCCCTCCTGTTGATACCCACGCAGTATGACTTGACTCCTTGTTCTGCTTGTGGAATGCCAGGACACCACCTCCTTTTCAGCACAGCTGATGCCCAGCTAGTACTGGTGCAAGGGATGGTCCATTCCAGATTCAGGATGTGTTGTTGTTGAGTGTCATGAAGTTCATGCTGACCTATTCCTTTAGTCTGTATAGATCTTAATGTCTTTGAATATTAACCTCATCTTGAGTGTGTTGACTGCAGTTTCCAGCCTGGCATTGTGTGTGAGGTTTTCAAGGTTTTGATTTAATTAGTTTTAATTACTGGTCAAAGTAGAACTTTCCAAAAAGAGACTGTATGCCTTTAGGATTAATCCAGACATTTTTAAAAAAATGAAAAATTGAGAGCAGAAAATAATTTTGTGAAAGCCATGAGAAAATGTCAAGTTGGATGAGTATGGAAATAGGAACTGATCGTGAACTGTTGCATGTCTGCTCACACCCATTGTAATAACCGGTTCTATTTTAGAAGAGAAGAAAAGCCTATTGGAAGAGGGAGAAAAAGGAAGAACAGAATATATTTTATACAACTATAGACTAATCTGGCCTCAGGAGTTGTTTTAATGCTCGTTTGTTCCATTCCCAAAACTATACCTGTGCTTTCATAATCCAGATCACGCCTTAAGAGTATTTCCATTATCTATTTTAATGATAAACACATTTTATCAGAACTTCAAACGCCTAAAATCATTGAGGGAAGAGCTGTATTGTGTAATATGATACTCTCTAACCCAATCACCTCAATGAGTAATACTACATTACACTTGCATAGGACCTTTCATCTCGAAATTGTAGAGCTCTTTATAAACATTAATTAATTAAACTTCAAACACCTGGGTGAGATAGGGAAGTATCCATACAATCTTTGGAACCAAAGTTGGAAAGACTTGTTAAGTCAGACCATCAAATAATACTACCATAAAATTATAATCCAGTGGTTTTCAAGCTTCTTTTTTTTTTTTTTTCTTTCTTTCCTCTGTGCTGCTCCAGCATTTAATAGGACACTTTCTCATTCCTTTTTCTTTATTACTTTGAGAAACCAAGTTGTATCTCCTCCCATCGGGTGCTGTCCGTACCCATTTTAGCTCCTCGGCACAGGCATTCTGCTCCCTGTCAGAAGAGGAGGATAGGGGAGAATGAATGCTGCATTCCATGATGGTAAATGTTGACAGAAACTCCGCTCAGACTTGCTTCACTGGCCCCTAATTCCATGTAGCGTCCCCACCACAACAGCTACTTCTCTGTCCTGCCCTCACCATAGAGAGCAAGGTCATTTTATGCAAATTGCATCTGTAGCCTAAGGCAGCCAAGAGGCACCACTCCCAAGAGTTCCAGTGGGATCTCATAAAATCCCTATCACCAGTTCCTCCTCTCCTCTCTATTCCTTCTCCAGTCTGTGAAATATGTCTTAGAAACCCTGTTTTTACAGAGGGGAAAACAGAAGTATACTGAAATTGAACCTCACCTCACACAGTGGTACAGGAACAAAGAAAGGATATGCACCTGGCAAGAACCTGATGCAGTTGGTTGCTGTATATGCTGTATATGGTTCTGTGCTGTGGCCTCTCTAGAGGAAAGCCACAGAGTAGTCAAAATTTGTGCATTTTCCCGTGAAAAGATGTTTCTCCTTAGAGGGTTTTCATATCAGTTTAGTACTTCTTTGAAATGGAAGCTCTTTATGCAAGCAGAACTTGAGCTAGTAATTAAAAACTGTAATTCAAATAGGAAGTTTTTGATGAGAGAATCATGGGAAGAGATTTGATTTATTTATGGGAAAACCTGTTGTGGTTACATCCTGAAATGACTAATATTTAAGGTAACAATACAGTGTACTTCATAGCCAGACCTGAGTTGGTTTTTTGGTCAATAGAAAATGGTTCCCCACATCTTTACAGTAAGCCTCCCTTATTCAGTTTTTCTCATTTTTCTGACACTGCATTTACTGTGGTGGAACATCTGAACCTCATAAATCAGACACTGTGTTTAATGCAGCTATCTTACTGATATCTTTGTGTGAGCTTTCGCTGTAGTGGCCCAGCTTCAGATGAAGATATGGAGAATGTAGGAAGGTAGTGGTAGTACATTTAAATTAGTAATACTGAGTTAAAATCAGAAATGGTGTGGTTTGTTGACTCTTCTTTTGGTGGTTGGGTTTTTTTCCTACTGATTTAAATATCACTGGTGGATAATGCATGCATTTTACAGTAAATCTTGACATTCTGTTTAGAGGGGGATTATGTAAGTCATAAGATATGGAAACATGCAATCCTAGTTGTAGAAGAATTCTCTCTGAAAACTGTGTGTGCTACCATTAGGGTTGACTCTCTCATCTTAAGTATGTATGTGTTGGTTTGTTTTGTTGGTGGAGAGCTGCCAGCTCTCAGATACAGGCCCTCAAGTCTCCAGATGTCCAAGAGAGTTCAATTGATGAGACTGTAAATATTCTTGGAACCTGGGATGATAGAACATGAAACTTTATGAAAATAAGAAGTAATTAGGACTACATTTAGAACTTCTGTTCATCCCTTCAGAATTCTCAAGCAGGACAACTGCAAGGGTATAAAATGAGTATTTTTTTATTTGTTCTGTAACACAAAGCTAAAAGGGGTTCTGATGTTTTATTAGCCCAGTATGTGGAGTGTGGTGAAATATTACTGGATATTATACTTGTGTGCTGGTGAAGTCTGTTCTGTTAAAAGAATATAAAGGAAACTTACTGGGTTATAGTAGCTAGACTGAATGCCGAATGTTTGCAACTGGGCATTTAATTCTTAAAAAAAACTTGAAATACTTGATGGATCTGAATCCAGTAATCCACAGTGAAATTGCTGTATTCATGTTGGTGCACCTGCTGTCATTATTCAAAAACTCCTTTTTTGACTCAGCCTCGGTCTTGAAAATAGGCACTAGGGAATATTAGAACTGAATTTCCTTTTTTTTTTTAATTCAACCTAATAAAAATCCCAACTGTGTTGTGGGACCAAAGTCCCTTGGGTAAAGAAATGTGAAGATAAGGATATGAAGGCTACTCCTCAAAGGCAACCTGCATGAAGCAGAGGGCCAGGGAACCATTAAGTTTCTCTTTTCTTCTGTTAACTCAAGACTTTCAGTGTTTCTGGGTAAGCTGAGCATTTAGCAAATGATTTTTCAGAAATGTTCAATATTGTTTTGATTCTGAACAAAGGCAATTTCCCCTGTTCCTAGCTCTTCTGAAATAGAGTTGGTATTTATCAAACCACAAGGGAAAACCAGATCCTTCCATGTTCTTTCTTGGAATTTGCTAATTGAGTTCCACAAATATCAACAGTGAAAACATTGCTGTCAAAGCTGAGTAATATATGCATTTACCATTAGGAAAAGATAACTGTATTGATGTTAGGGCCGCATGTTGCATGGAATACTGACTGGTGCCATGTTTGTGTATCAGAGAAAGTCTTGTCAGCTGAAAAAGATCTGCAAGAGTAGTAAATATCACACCTGGCCCAGCTGTCTCTAAAATAAGTCAAAATCCCTTGAAAATATACTCGAATTGCTGATTTTCTTTTCCAGTTTTAAGCCACACCTCTCCAAAACCTTGGCGTCTTTGAGTTCCTAAAAGTTGCTCCCATTTCAAGAGGGCTGCCCAACAAGATTCTTCTTTTGCCTAAGTAAAAGAACTGATTACTGAGGCAGTACTTTAACTGGGAGCATTCAAATGAAGAGCTGGATTTGAATTTCTGCAGGAATTGAAGCCAATGTTTGATGAACCTTGATTTCTCATTCTGTCAGGCATTTGTGTGTAAATGTGTTACCATCAGTGTAAGAACAGGATGGTTGGATCATGTTTCTTTAAAGACAATGGTATGGAATGTAGACTGTACTAGAAATACTAATACATGCTTAGAGAATTATTTTTGCCCTCTCAGAAATATGGTATTACTGTTTAAAAGCAAATTAGCTTAGGCCAGCTGGTGGCTGATGTTCTGAGCAGAGTTTCTGATAAGGTGAAACTGTGTGCATGGCAGCTGAGCCACAAGTCCATTGTCATCAGAAACTGGTAAAACCAGGAGACATGCTCCGTCACTGAGAGCTTATCTAGCTTTCTGAGACCCTCAAAAGCCTTATTAAAGTGTGAGATTTCTTAAACTGAAGTTCATCTTCTATCACTTAGGCACCATATTTGAGCCATTCTTCAGTCCTGATTGAGAGTGTGGGTTTAGTGATGAGAACAGTCACTACCAATTGATCAAGGGAGTGTTTTGTCAATGTGTACAGCTTTTGCTAAGTACTGGCATGAGGTCCCTTCATATTCTTTAAGGCAAGGGTTGAACTTACACTAGTGTAGATGTTTTGAGGTGAGGAAACTGTACAGTGCAAGAGACATTGACAGTGTGTGGTTGACAAGCTGCTTTTCTCAAACAAGATACAGAAGTATCTTGTACAGATATGAAATGATTATGATTATCAGTAGAATAAGTCTCATTACTACACACATACAGTCGGCCCTCTTGCACTTCGCACCCCCCATATTGCAGCTTCAGATCTTAGCGGCATGATTTTTTAGCGATGAAGGAGGCCTGTTTTTGCAACTGTGCATGCGCGACCTACTGCCGCAGCTGCGTCGGTGTGGGCGGCAGTGACAGCGGCAGGGGGCAGTGCAGGCGGTGGTGGTGTGGCTGCCATTCAATGCAGAAATAGGGCTTTGCGGACCCCAATTAAGACTGTGGGTCCGTGATATAGGAGACTTGACTGTAATTGATTTTTTTCTTGCAGCATTCCAGCTTACAGTGACATACCATCAGTTGGAGAAAAGAAGGCAAATTTTTAAATCTCTGCAAGAAACTTAAAGAAAATTTACATACAACAATTTAATAGGCAGTCTGCATGCTCAATTTCCCCTAAGTTATAGCCCAAGAGTAATTTCAGTTTAAAGAAATCCAGTATTTGGGAGGTGGTGGAGTCGCCATCCCTGGAGGTGTTTAAGAGAAGACTGGACGAGGAGCTTAGTGACATGGTCTAGCCGGGGGGTGTAGGGCTGGATGACCCTGGGCCCCTTCCGGCTC
>WEKX01027520.1:18965-62396 GCA_013390025.1 Pitta sordida
TTCTGATTACAGCACAAGATGTCTGAAATTGCCTTTTCTGTGAAGTGGTAGATGATGCTGGGGGCTACATGTCAAATCCAAGAGACCAACAGCAGATTTTGCATTGTTACAGTGTAGTTTAGCTCTGCTGAGGTGAAATCTTTTTATAGTCTGAAAGTAAAAATTCAGATTATGAGGTAAATGCCCAAGCATGACACCAAATTTGTCCGGAGTTACTGGTAATTTGTATAGGAACCCTGAAGGAGTTTGGGGTCTGCTTTAATTAAATCTGAAGACTTAAAAAAATCAAAACAAAACCCCAAAAGATGGCAAAAAAAATGTCCACCACAAAAAAATTTTTAAAACCCCACCAAACTCCAAAAAGAGAGGAGGACTTAGAAACGAAATGAAAAAACACGACCTTTAAAATGGTTTCTGAGTTATATTTGCAGCATTCTCAATGTTTTTCAATGTTTGCAACATGTTTAGATTAGTTGATATTTATAAATGATTATTTAGAGAAGTATGTACGTGTTTCTGGTCTGTTTTGACAAACCATGATGAGGCAGAAGAGACAGAACATGTTTGCATCTGAACTTAATGCCAACTGGAGCACAGGCTGTTGACTCTTTCCCACAAAGCTATGTATTGTCTTGGGTAAATATATTTCTTATATTATGATGTAACCAGAAGCATCTCCTGAATATTCTCCTCTTCCCAGGACTTCATTGAAGATGATCTTGATGTATGCTCTCTGAGGAAAACATTGTTCAAAGTTGTACTCCTAGCAGAGTTTTGAACTTTAATAATAATTTTGTTGTTTGGTGATGTCTTCTCCAAGTCTAAATTAAATCAGATGTATTCCCAAGGAGATAATTTGCTTGAATTATTTTCCTTCTGAATAGGAAATAAAAACATTTATGATCAACTCTTAAATGTCCTATTCCCCCTCTGGCTTTATGGTGAATATGAACGTGAATAAGAATACTAGTCATTCCTCAGTAATAGTTGAAATAAATTCCCATGCCCCCCTCCTCTGTTGCTGAACACTTCCAACCTTGGACTGATTTTTTCTCAGAATAACTATTGTTCTCTTGGTTTGTCTGCTTTTGTTGCTGAAACTTAGAAATTGCAGGATTTAGAACTTTCTTCTTGTGTCTATGGATAGCTGTAAGTATGGTGTTTGTTACAGCGTTTTTCAAGGCTCTTGTTCCTTCTCTTTCTACAGCTAATGACACTTCTTTTACATTTATTAATCCACAAAGAGGATCATAACATTCACTTAAAAAATGAGTGCTTGTTTTTCCACAGTCCTGTGCAACAGAACAATACAGATCAGTTACAGGAATCATCAAGGAGAAAATGTGTTCTCCTGGCTCTGCTGCCTAGGTCTCTGCTAGAAACTATCTTGTTGTAGTATCCTCATGTTTGTTTCATTTGTTTCATTCATTTGTTTGATTTCTTTCTTGTGAAATGGATCTCTGATTTCTTTGTCACCATTTTATGTTTCCTTTTTGTCTTCCTTCCCTTGCATTTTTCATCTTGGTTAATAAATTAAACTATGAGTCTATGGAACTAAAATACTCCAAAGTTTGGGGTTTTGGGAGGGACCTAAGCAAAGTAGGGATGGATACTCTGGTAGGTTACAGCTGAGGCAAAATGTAGGTGTTGAATTGTAGTCAAATTTAGTTCAGCAACATTTTTGTGGCATAGGTAAATACTCCTAGTGTGCTAGCTAGATTTAACACAACACGTTTAAATGCCTAATACTCTTTTCATGTTTGCCATTGTAAGTTAGAAAAAAATATTTCTCTTCTGTTTCTCTGCCCTTCCCTGCCATATTCTTAATCTCAACTCTTTCTGTATTATTCTGTGCCTCAAATATCAAACAAATCGCTGTTCAAAATTACGTTGTTTTCTACCAAACGTGGTGCTTATCCTTCTGAAAAGATCACAACTGGGATGAGCAGTCACTGCCCTGGACTATTCAACCAAGATGAAACATTAGATGGAGTAGAATGAGGCAACATGCAAGAATTCTACTTAAGAAGACTGGGGCTTCAGATCTTAGCAGCATGATTTTTTAGCGATGAAGGAGGCCCCTTTTTGCAACTGCACATGCGCGATCGGGCCGCTCCCCCGGAGCCACCGCCGTGCAGTTATGAAACTGTGTCCTTGGCTGAGCCGAAAAGGGGTTTTTCCCAGTGTGGGGTGGCTGCAGGCGCTGGGAAGGGCCGACACAAACACTGATACACAGCAACACAGTGCTGAAATAGTGCCAGTGCCTCATGAGGGTGCAGGGCAAATTTGCATATTAATGAGCTGCGGAAGTAGGGCTTTGCGGAACCCGATTAAGATCGCGGGTCTGCAGTATAGGAGACCCAACTGTATATGATTTGAGCCATCTTTGTAACACTGAATAAGAATTTTCCTTCATGCTTTCTTCTGTGTGATCGGCACAGCTATTTTGCAAATTTTGTACTGTTGGAAGTGCTCTTTCATTGAGAAAATCCTGTTGAGGTCATAAAGGTGATACTACAAAGGCAACAATAGTTCAGGCAAGGTGAAAGAAGCTGCCGGTGAAAGAAGATGGATAATCTGGTGCTGGTTTATGTATGACTGCTTAGGGTTTATATAGCTTTTTTGTGTTTGCTTTTATTGTACACTGGGCTGTCTAAATATATTTCACAGGCATCTAGCACCCATAGAATGATTATGAGTCTTTGTTTGGTGTATTTTATAAAGAGTCAGACCAAGAAGCTGAAAAGTTGAAATACATATTCTACAAAACCCCTCTCTCTCAGTATCTGCGTTAAAGTCTATGATGAAATCCCAGTCTGATTCAGAGTCAAGTGCTCCTATGTGTGTCCTCTATAATCTCCCTTCTGATCTGATTTCACCAACTACAAGCTTCTCTGGCTTTTCTGTATCAAGTTCCACTGGTATAACTGCCTTGAAATGCATCTAGGTTCGATTCTGTTGGATTGTGTGGTGATAAGCGTTGCAAGTTGATCAGAAAATATGTGGCTGGTAAACACCAGATTCCACCTTTCCTGAATGATTAGCTGGCTTTTTGAAGTTCTAATGTTTTCAATTTGGCTTGGAGTCAGTGAGTAAGAGTATGCAAAGCCTTAGCCAAAGTACCTATTTATTTATTTAAATTTTATCAGCATATATTTCTTCAAAGAAGAGTGCCTATCTCTTTGTTTAAGCACTTTTTAATACATATATAAATATATAAATGTATAACTACCAGTTTTCTCCATTGTCTCATAGATGACAACAGTTAGTAGAAAGTGCTTTTTCTTGGTTAACAGGGTGTATAGAGTGTTCCCGACTGGTAGAAATTACCAGTAGAAATTGTCTGTTCAGTTCAATTTTTTATTTTTGTTTAGTTTTCATTTTAGATTTTTTAAAAGTAGCACAGCATGTTTTCCTATAGTTGTTCTATTTTCATCAAATAAGTTTGGTTTTGTTCCCCAAGAAGAGCTATGAATAGGTTAATGATTTGTTTAAAATGTGAGTCGAATTTTTCTAGACAGAAACTGCTTGCTCTGTCATCTTGTGGACTTGGCTGTTTAAAACTTCTCAAGGAAGAATCAATTTAATTGCATTAGAAAGTTGTCCTTAACCATGACATATTGTGATATAAAAAAGATTGTGATTAAAATTATGTCTGTAATTAATCATTAGATACTTAGATTGAATGGGATAGGACTAAGTACACAGAAAAACAAACTTGTGCAGGTGTATCTTTATAGGTGAAATGCCGCAGCTATTGTATATTGAATGACTATGTATTGTGCTATGTGATATCCCTTCGACATTTTTCTTGAGCACTTGTCTTCAACTATAATACCAAACAGTACTAGAAATGTCTTGCAAAGGAAAATCATAGGATAGGCTAGATGCTCTAAGTTATGAGCTTTTGAAAATAACAAATATCTTCCTGTAGGTTTCCGTGCATACAATTTATAAAATTAGGTGTAATTATGCTGCTGTTGTTGGCTGAGTTATTTTCCATTCAAATGCCATGTTCTTAACTGAACCAGAATGGAGGGAGCGGGTGCCTCTCCCCTGGTTCTGGGTCGCTGATGTCAAACAAGTCAACAGTGATCTCTGCAGCACGTTAAATTTTCACACCAGTGCAGGCAAAAGGATCAACTCAGATGTCCCTCTTCACAGGCCCCTTGGAGATCCCCTGGGCCCTTGGCCATCAGGATGCTTAGTTTCAATGAGCTGCACAGGCGAAGGGCACATTTGAAAGTTTCCTCACAGGACTTAGGGTTTATCTCCAGAGTTATTGGACGTTTTTCTTTAGAACAGAAATTGGCACACTATTCCCATAATTTTGGAAGTTGTTCTCATAATACCTTTTATTCATTTATTTTCTGAAACCAACAGCTCCATATTTTTAGAATTTTTTTCGTCACAAGTATGTACACCACAATTATGGCTTGAAGTATGAGTTTTGAAGTCCTTTTTTGTGGCAATATCTTTGTCAATAGCATGCCATGTGTATTCAGTTTCTTATTTATATAAGAACAAAACTGTTTTCTGAATTATTTTGTTTTCTCACATAAATTCTTTCTCTTAAAAAAAAGAACCAAACTTCATTACTCCTACTCATGACCTAAAGTACTGAATTTGTAGACTAATAACCCAAATCTGTTTCTTGAGTCAATACCATTAGTTTATAAGCCAGTCAAGTATTTGAGTGCATTGCATTTGTCAATATTGACTTTGCCTTGCTATTGTGTTTCTCATTATTTTCAGTTAGTTAGGTGTGTCTGAATCTCTGGCCTAGACTTACCTGCACATTTCTGTGTCACTGGCAGGTTTGTCACTTCTCTGATCCCCTGTTTTCTGAAGACTAACACATGCATAGCTACCACATGTGCAAGAATTACGTGGTTCTTACCTCTACAAAGGAAAATATACTGTTTATTTCTAATCTCATTTTTCTGTCCAGGTTCTTGAAAAGATTTGCGCCTTGTAGCAACAGCGATTTAGTTATACCAGATACCTTTCTGGAAATCCATATAAACCATATCTCCTTTACTTTTCTTATGGTGCATTAAGAATTGTATCAGATTTGTGATTTCTAAAGCTGTAGAGAACAAATTCTACCTGTGATCTGTGTCTTTTTTTGTGTATTTGAATGACTGTTTTGACTTTCAAATTACTGTCTTATCTCAAATTATATATGCTAGTGTGAAAGTCCCCTGAATTAATCACATAAGGCTTTTCTAAATGTAAGCGCAATATTTACTCTCATGTAGTCTTAAATTGAGTCACGAGTATGAGAATATTTACTTAGAGGTTCAATCAGCTTATTCCTTTTTTTTTTCTGCTATTTTTAACTGTGTATATCCTCTGTGGCTTGCTGACTTAATGCCTCTTTAATTTCTCTGTTGTGTTTTATTTCTCCCTTCACCTCTTTCTGGCTACCTGTGTCCATGGTGGTATGTCAGCTTTTTTTATGTAGAGAGAATGGATTGAGGGTTAAGTATCTTTCTAATACATAGTTGGCAGAAACTCATGCAAGAAATTGTTTATCTTTTCTGCAACACCCTAATTTTCTTTAATTACATCTTCACCTCGTCTGATTCAAAGGGCCTACGTACTCTGCCTTAACCGTCGTGGTGGTTATTGCATGGGTTTTACCCACAGCTGTTTACTTCAGAGCCCATTTTGGATCTCTTTGTTTCCTTCTTACACAATGAATCTTATAATCTGCTTTGTTAGCTGCACTAACATTGTATTTCCATACTCTGCATAGCTTTATATTGGATTCCTATAGGTAGAATGGCTGTAGGGCACTCTAAAATTGTACAACAGATCTGGAAACTGAGAAAGTGCTAGACTAGTTCGAAGAGGAGATACTTCATTTTCAAGGTACAAAATGCATCTTAGCACTAAATTGCATACATTTCCCGATGCTTGTAGTCACATACATTAGGTTTTTAGTCTCTAACATTTAGTTTTTAATTTTGTTATGTTAACACATTGATTTCTGCTGATTTAACAGGTTTTAGATGCAGGAAGACTAAAAGAATATGGTGAACCTTACATTTTGCTGCAAGAACAAGACAGCTTGTTTTATAAAATGGTGCAACAAGTGGGCAAGACTGAAGCGACTTCTCTGATTGAAACAGCAAAACGGGTAATTTTAGAAGACAAGATAATTGAGTTTGTAGTTTCTTTATCTCAAGTTATCATATTCAGTGTTATAGTAAGCTTTCCACTGAAGAATCTGTCAGTTTTGCAAGGCAAAGCCGTAATTTTCAGTGGGATATACGCAGAGTTCCAAATGATGTGTGTTTATATACCCCGAGTTGAAAAATCGTTTGGATTTCTCACATCCTTTTATATGTACACAAAACAGTAAGTGTAAATAGCATGTGACATATCTGTGTTGATTGGTACTAAAAGAACTTCCTGTAAAAAGCATGTTAGGGCCACAGAGTCAAGCATTTAGCTGTTATTTCTATATTTTTAAAAGACCCCCTCATATTTTAGTTGGGGTTCAGTACCTGTGCATTGTATTATGGTCTCTGGAAGCGTGATCACATCCCTGCTGTTATGTATTCTCTTACTTTGTTCCTGTATCCTTGCTCTGTTCTTGCACATAGGACAAGCAGGGCTCAATTAAGAAACAGCTGTTGAATGTTTTGTTGCCTTCTTGTTCCAAACAAGGCACTCTGCCTGATTTACTGCTTACTATTCAAATCCTACTCTGAGTACAGAATTATTAATGTAATTGTGAGCATTCCTCTGGCAATCAAAGTGTTTAAGAGACATCAATGGATTAATTTTCATAATATGCCTCAGAGGTGAGGCTATATCATCTCCACTTTTCAGATGGAAAGCTGAAGCAGAGATAAGAAGATTAAAGAAATGACCCGTGATTGAGGAACTCTTTGACTAGCTTTGGCTGGCTTTCTTTTTTCTTGATCGTTTACCACACAGGATGTCCAGAGCAAGATTTTAATTCTCTCAGTGCCAACAGAGTTTCAGCATTGCTTCAGTTGAGCCTGGCAGTGCTCAGATTGGCAGCAGCTCACTTCATACTTTTGTAAGGCACTGATATTCAGCATGTAATGACCTAAGAGAGTCTTCTAGAGACACGAGGCAAAGGCTTTTAGCCTTTATGCTTTCCTTCCCTCGAGATACTGGATATGTGGAGCAGACAAAGTCCAGACTGTTACCTGGAGAAACAAGAGTAGTAGACATAAAGACAGGAAACAAAATGGCAGGTGCCTGACTATTTTGCAGTAAAAAAATAGATGGATTTCCAGTAAGTTGGAAAAAATTGAAAAATTGTGCTGTAATGGAGGCTACGTGCTCATGTCTGAATGCTAATTTACTAGACTTTTTGAAGATTATAGAAGATATTTCTGTGTTCATATTCTCAGAATGTTTTTTAAGCATTTTTCAAGTGAAGTATTGTAGCTAGGAGTGTACACTGTAAATTCTTATATGGTGCAGATTGCAGAACTGAGGGAACAGTTCCTCCTGAATGAAACTGTGTTATGAGTCCTGATGTCCTTTTCCATTGCTGCAGTGTAGCTTCATATATTTTATTATTAGAAAGGAATGGGTTAGCCGTGTTTTTGGTGGTATGTGTAGGACAATCTGGAGGTTATATACAGTTTATCCCCGCTGCATTGTGACCTCTCCCTTATGACGCCGCGTACTTGCAAGGAAAATTTCTCACAATTCAGTTTCAGGGATCAGCGAGGTTTCCCTGGCCTACGCAAGCGCAGTGCCTCTGCTTCACCAAGGGACGGTGCCGGCTCTCCCTCTGGGGCGGTGCTGGCCCCACAGGAAGGGCGCATGGTTTCTCCAGCTCACAATGGCGTTTAGAGCCCTTCAGCACCATGCCCTGGTCCCTGACCCGGTCCTGTGTGTCTCCTGTGTGCTCTGCTGAGACCCAGCGCAGCACCACCACAAGACATGCCATTCCTTGTTACTCAAAGCCCAGTCAAAGCCCAGGCAGTGCTGCCTCTCCCGGGACCAGTGGATGTTAAAGGGAAAAAACTCCAGCACCGACACCCTCCCCCCTCCTCTGCCATAAGCAGCATGGGGTGTCACAGTGTTGCAAAGTTAAGGTTTCCCAGGCTCCAAGAATGCTGACCAGATCTCGGAGACACCCCTTCCCTGCCGCGGAGGCAGGACGAGCAGGCGCAGTGGCAGCAGCCGGGCCGGCACGGGGCTGGGCTGCCGCAGGCACGAGCACTCGGGCCGGGACGCTGTGGACACAAGTACCAGGGCTGGGGTGGGGAGTAGCGGTGCGGTATTTGGGCTGTGAGCATGCGCAGCCACAGCAGCCACTCAGAAACGGTTCCCTTTGCTCCTCTGGCTGAGAGAGCCTGTGTGAAGGAGTTGAAAAGTGTCCGCAGCTCTCCTAAGTGCTGGGGGCGGAGCAATGGGCATGGCCTGCATGCCTATTAATGACCTGCGCGTCTTTGTGAGTTTGACATTCTGCGAGACCTCTGGCATGACCCGTTCCTTGCAAATGTGGGGGTATAACTGTAAATGATATTTAAAAGGATAGCTTCAAATTTGTATGATCATTGTCTGTAAAGTGAAGACCAGCTTCCTCAGGCTTGATCCTTGGAAAAGCAAAGAGGTGAGGCTCTCCATCTGTCATCTGTAGAAATCTAGCCGTGTCATGCTGTCTATCCTTCCTTCCCTGCAAGCCCTCCCCAATTGCACAATTGCATTCAAAGATTCAAAATGTATAAAAATAATTGCCCGATGTTATATAGTCATCTGCAGTTACCACATCAATGTTATGTGATTTTGTAGAGGAAGGGAAGAGATCCAGGAACCAGTCTCTGCTGAAATGTGGTTTGATGAAAAAGTTTGCTAACTCCCAAGCTAGAAGGCAGATACAAGCTTTAGCATCTGCCAAGAATGCAGAGCATAGTGCTTATCCACACTTGGCCCAAAAATATGGGAATCGAGAGACTATATCTCCAGTTAGCAGCTACCCAGAAGCAGAGTTACTGTTCTTTCTGTGAAGAACTTGGACAATTGAGAGTTTTTGTTATCGCTGTCCCTTGTGCTTCATGCATACTTTCAGAGAAGTTGCTTAGTCAGAAGGGCTGATTCCAGTAGCTTTTCTTTTTGAACTAGTAAGTCTGTTGCATGCATTGCGTTTGTTCTCCTACATTCCTACTGTGGTTACTAAGAACTGGTTTTGCAAACAGTTTTTTTTCTCGTTTTGGAAAACACTATGCTGCACATTAAAAAAAATGGTAATACGACATACATACATTCTTTTCAAAAGGCATTACAGTGAGTTGCTAAGTAAAATGGTTTGGAATGGGGCTATGCTTTGGCAATGATTATTTGATTTATTACACTTTTGATCTGAATCTTGATTTATTGCAACTTGGACCTGTACAAAACAAACTCCTGCCAAGAACTTCCTTCAGTAAGGTGAGATATTAATTTTCTGGAACACCATGGATTCTGCATATATCCTTTAAATGCAAATGAAGAGGGACTGCACATCTTAAATTGGAAGACTTACTTGAACATATTTGAAGAAACATAATTTAAACAAAAATATCTCAGAGGCATCTTAGGTAAGCATTTCAAGATTGAGCTGTAGCTGCAGCCTTAGCTCAGGCTTCTGAGTTGATGCAACATTGCTCTTTGTACCTCTCTCTTGGTCACTTAGTATCCTCGGTTTTTCGTGCAAATGTCAAGGAAAACAGCACAGGCACAGCTCAAATTGGAGACCACTGACTATAAGCCTGATGGCAGTTGAGTCGTACTTGACACTGTAAGACTGTGTTTTTATCTTTGCTCAGTTTACAAGAAGCTACCAGTAGAAAATCATGTGGGCAAGTGAGAAATAGTCTTCAAGCAGTTAAAAAGAAAAAAAAAAAAGTGCTTAATTATTCAGATAAACAGAAGTTGGTGTGTTCTCCCCACTTTTGGCAGCATTGAGAGAGGCTTTTCTACAGGCTTTAGTGGCATCAGTGTAGGGCTGGGTTTCTGTCAATCAGGTTTTGAGTATTTTGAGAGGAAAACAAGGGTTGTTTTGTTTTGATTTAAAGCTATGACAGATGTGTAGGTACTAAAATAGTAGGTGTTATCTCACCTCAGTGATTACTTTTAAAAAGGTTGCAGCTCTGCTGGTAGTGGGAGAAACTTGTTTAAAGACATGGGCATTTAATATCTTGAGGGATTGGGCTCAGGGGAAGAATTGCAATGAGACAACTGAAAAGCAGCTGCCATTTCATTACATCTCTAGTAATGTGCCAAGGTTTTCCATTAGCTTTCCATTAAAAAAAGTCACATTCAAAAGCTGCATTAAAAGTATGCCAAAGTTTTGTGTTTTAAACCAGGAACAGAATGGGAATACACAACTGGGGCTGCCATCTGCAGTGTGTGTGCCGGCATATAAACTTCCCTTTTACATCCAGTTGTGACTGGCTACTGAGGAATGCCTCTTAACAGGACTTTCAATTCTTCCTTTGATTCAAATCAGACTTTAATATTCTTTGGAACTTGTGAAGATGCATATATCCTATATATAGGTTGGACTTGATGATCTCTATGGTCTTTTCCAACCTTACTGATTCTGTGATTCTGTGATCCTGTGTTAGTGTGTGCACAAAAGATGACATTGGTACTTACAGAAACAGGAAGTAATACACTTATAGAATAACTATTTTTTTTTTATTCCAGGTGTCTTATACTTGTATTCATATATATGAAAAGAACATTATTATCTAACAAACTGAACTTTGTTGACAACACTCTCAAATATAAATTGCAAAAATGTTTCATAAGTTGTAGTCAAAACAGTCTGACTATGAGACCTAAGTCGTGACACATGTCAGCTTCAGAAAGATAGTGTATTTTCTGTTTTTAAAGACTCAAACAAAACTTTTCACATTCTCCTTTGGAAAAAAAATTGCATTTGAAGTCCTTTTTCACCCAAACACATTTTTAGATAAGAGCACACAAGTCTTGACATTATTTCATTTTGTTATGCGCATCTGTCAAGGAACAGAGATATGATACAGCTGCTAAAAACTGATGATTGTGGAACAGTGAAACTTGACAGCATTTCATTTCCTTTATGTTCTGATTATACATTTATCAGGAAACCTGTATCTCTTCTAGTTGAGCTAGAAATTGGTAGAATTCAGGAACTCAAAGGCTTGGGAAAGAACTGTCCTATTATTTGGTATCATCTTACATTTTAGCGAAGTTGCTTGGTTGAGTCATTGTTAAAGCTTTTGCTTCTTCTTTCATTATTGTGGTTTGCTATCCAGAGATCACATTTCTATAGTCCCTATAACTGTTCTGCAGCACAAATTAAACGCTGGGATATTTCATACATATACTTCGAAGTTTCAATGGTTGTCAATCACAGTTTGTAAAATACAGGGATTACAACCTGATTTTAACATCCAAATCCATTGTGTTCATTTTATGTGTGAAAATGAGAAACCCTTATGGAGACGCAAGATTTCACAGCTTCTTTGTCATCCTGTTTTTAATTTATCTCCATGTTTTGAGCTAGTAAAATTATTTTACTTATCAGTTTAATGTAAAGGGATAAAACGTATCTATTTATCTGAATTAGCAAAATTTGAGGGAATCTACAGGTTGTGTGGAATTTTTGTCATGTTTTGTTCTAATGTAAGATCATACAGTAATTTTACTAATTTTTCAAGTGATACACAGTTGCTGAAGGCTACTATCCTGAGGTTCCTGTTGGGATTTCTTAAGGGATATGTATTTACCTCTACTGTATTTATCTTCACAAATTTTGTTTGAAGCTATAAAGTGTTTGACGCATAGTTACTCACACAATCTAATATTTTTCCTAGGTTTACTTCAGTAAGAACTACCCAGAAGTTGTTCAGAATGGTCATCTTGCCACAGACTCCTCCCTGGATCCTTCCTCAGGATTATGCATAACCGAAACTGCACTGTGATTCCTAAGAGCCTTAACTGTTTTCTATAGAATGTAAACCCGAGATCATCTAAACTCAGTTTCAATGTTTGCAAGTGTCAGTTGTAGAGGAAAGGGAGGGGGTGATTCTTTGCACTGGACATCCTTCCTATTTTATATGAGAAGAAAATTTTTACTGTCCCTTTTTCTTTAATTTCAGTGCAATATGTTT
This sequence comes from Pitta sordida, assembly GCA_013390025.1. Taxonomy (NCBI): domain Eukaryota; kingdom Metazoa; phylum Chordata; class Aves; order Passeriformes; family Pittidae; genus Pitta; species Pitta sordida. The sequence continues at coordinate 31,106 of WEKX01027520.1, forward strand.
TCCCTTCCAACTAATTATGTTTGTATTGCTAAAGAAATTAGGCAGATTCAGGTTTTGTTTGAAGGTTATGTGACAGAGATCTCTCTTATTTAAACGGGTGCAGGACACCTAACAGGTCTAGGGTGCATATTTGGAGCTTATTAAAATAATTGAAATGTGTCCTTTTTTCGTTTTAGAAATACTTTGAGCAAGCAAAACCAAAATTTTTTCAGTGTCACTTTAGCATGACAAACTATGTCTGAACAGCAGATTCAGTAGTGTGCAAATTAGTTGTCTAGAGCAATTGTCTTTCTACGTGTCATGAGTAGCTATGCAGGTTGTTAGAAAACAGACTTGGAAGAAGCCAAAAATATTTTTTGTTTTCGATAGCAGAAAATTTTTTCATAAATGCTTCAAATAATGATGTTCAAGATTAGTGTAAATATTAGTTTTATTTTGCTAAAATCCAAATGCTGAAAAATCAATCTCAATCTTCTATACTTAAGAAGAAAGTTACCATGTTTGCACTGAAGAAATATTTAAATAATTTAACATACATTCCTCTTTTTATCCAGGTTATCGAAGGAAAAAAGGTATTAAAATAACTTGGGGAAACATTTGAATGACATGTCATTATGCCTGAATGCTGTGTACTACAAAGTTATCTTCAACACAACACATTGAAATGTATACGTTATTTGCATTTATTGTGCCTTAATATTTGTGCCTTCAAGCCAAAACTGTAACTGCAGGGTACACAACAAATTCGTTAAATATATGTTAAAAATATGTAACCTTGGTATGTTTAAAGTTTGGCATCAGGGGTTCTGTTGAACTTAAGCTGTTAGAAGTTACCATCCTGCCAGAACAGGTAGGAAAGTACAACCTGTAGTTTTGAATGTGTGCTGCTGATAGTGAGAGGAATGCGGTGAGAGAGAGGGGTTCATTATTCATAAATTATGTTCTGATTCAGCAAAGCACTTTAACACAAAGGCACTATTCCCATGTTTAAAATATAAATAAAGCTAGTGCTGTGCTGCTCCAATTTTTTCAAGTTTAATGAGCTTCTCTTTAGAGGTCCAGTTGAAAATGCATCTTTTCATCTTGCTCATTAAAGGGCACAGGAGAGACTGAAGGGCAATACTATCTCTTCAGGACATGGAAAATATTGTGCTTTTTAAAAAATACTGAAAATGCTTGCTATTACCTTTCTCATGCCGAACAAATGTTATTTACCCCATGTTCATCAAATGGTCTAAAAGCAAGGTGAACACAAATGTTTCTCATTTCAAGCAGTTCTATGAGAAAATAATCGAGTCAAATACGAAGTTACTCTCTCTTCTTCTTACTGAGAAGAAAGTTGAGGCCAAACCCTGTGCCTCAGCAGAATTGCTCACCTACAGGGATGTTTTCCTGCTCCGGAGCCAGCCCCATGCTGAGAGGCAGAATCCCCATTCCACCACTGCAAGGTCTCTGCGCTGCAGCTTGCTGTCCTGCTGTGAGATCCCAGGAGATGGGGGATCCTACCTGCAATTCCACCAACCTGGCAGAAGGGGAAGAGGGTTGCTTCGGAGGTGGTGGAACACACATCAGGCGTCTGGTTTTCACAGTATCACAGTATTAGCAAGGTTGGAAGAGCTGGTAACATCCTCTTGCATGGTTGGATATCGTCAGGAGGAAGCCACAAAATGAGATGCTCTTGTCCCTAGCATTTTTTTGTCAAGTCCTAACACTTGATTTGCAATGTGCAGCACCAGTAACAAATTCCACTGAGATCAATGGAACTGAACTTCACACAGTGATATACAGTATGAGGCTTGTGCTACATTTGGTGATCAATATCAGACAGTGAAGGCAGCTACCAGTCCCCAAAGCCATGTTTAAGCACACCAGCCACATCCACTTTTCTTCTTCTTCTCTGGGCTCATGCAGTCCACTTATGGTCCAGCACACAATTATCATGTCCCTATGTTTCTTTGTGATTTTCTTTTCCATTAAAGTTACCCAAAATAAATATAGGGCTATTCTTGCTCAGTTGAGTGGTATTTGTCTTGCACGAGTATGTGAAGATGTAAAGTGTTTCACTGTGTAAAGTCACATGGGATAATGCCTGGGGAATGTGTGGCAGAAGAATGTTCAACCTCCCATGTTCTTGCCTGCAGCTGCCTTCTTTGGCAAGGATCCATGGATCCATGTCCAAAGCCTGTTCAAGCTTTCCCTTGGAGAGACCTGGTTGGAATGTTGCAAAACAGAGTTGGGTTGAGGTAACCAGTTAGGCAGTGCAGACACTTAATGGAGTTGGGAGCTTGAGCTCGTTTATTTATCTTCTCTTTTGAGCAATGTGGATATATTCAGAATCTTAACCATGTTTTACAAAAGTGATTTGGTTTTATTTCTAAACGGTTCTTGCAAGAGAGGGTGATGTATAATACAGGGACTGCTAAATACTCAAAGAGAGCATTATGTTCTCTTGGCCATACATCCCGTAAGTTTTTATTTTTTTATCAGACCATGGGTGATATGCATCCGTAAACCAAGGGCATAATTACAGTTTTAGTTCATTTCAGCTCTGAAATTAATCTATGGTGAGTTATATTTCAGAGCAGAGCTCCAATACACTCATTGCTGCAGACTCCCTGGTATGACATCCTGACAGATCTAGCTATCAGTCTGTAAGCTAGAATTAATTTGATACTGTAGCTTTTTGAATGCACACAAGAATGTTAGGTATCTCTGAAAATGCTGTTTCTGCTTTTTCACATGTTTTGGCAGGGCATTACTAGTTGAAGGTATGAAATATCAATATAAGACAAAACAATTTTAGAATCACACCTGAAAATCATAAATTGCTGAGTAGAACAACTGATGGCAAGTATTACGGCATTATATCATCTTTTTGGTTTAAAGTAACAAAAATATTCAGGAAACTGTTCTTTAGATTCTTTCATTGGTATTGTTGATAGGTGTTTTGTTCAGATGCTAACTAAGATTGACTGACACATTTAATTTCAGTTGAGTAAAAAGGTACGGTGTACCTGAATGGTAAAACTCAGATTGGTGATGGAAAAAACCTTCCTGTGGTGAAAGTCTTGGTCTGTTAAATGAATAAATTGTTTTTCTGACAAGGTGTTTCATGTGTCCATATAAAGAAAAATTTAAATATGTAGTTCTGAACTTCCACTTTGAAAAATGTTGTGCTTTATTTGGAAATAGCAAAACACGTTACTGTAAGTCACATTCCTTCCTGGGGATCTTGGAAAAAGAACTGTCTTCTGAATTATTCACGCCTTTAAAATACTTACCGTGAGGTGCCTTAAAGTATTGCAGAGCCTTATTTCTAATAAATATAATTTTATACACTACCAAAATCATCCATTACAGGACTGCTGCTTCTTTGGTGTAAAAGTCTAGGAACAACCTCTGCTTCTGATCTCAGAAGTAGTTTCTTGGACTTTTGTTTTGGTATATCTTTGCTCCACCTCTTCTCTGAAGACCACTGGAAGTCAGCAAAGCATGTTGGCATTTTCAAAGCCAGCACAGTTAGCCAGGATAGGTTGTTTCATGTTTTGCTTATTTGCTTAGTTTAAGGACAAAATTCTCTTTAGTGAACTGAAGCATTTGCCAGATGAGCGTAATCTTCTGTGATACCATTTACACTGCCCTTTGGAAGAGGGAGGACCCTCTGACCAGCCTCAGTAGTGCTGGCTGCAGATTCTTTTACTCTTTCCAATACACATTTGAAATAAGATTGCAAAAAGAATCAGAAGAGAACAAAAGGAGCAATCTTTGACGTACCTCACTTCAAAGTTTGCCTCTTTTGGGGGGAGGGGGAAGATAGAGTAGAAATCACTTCTTTCCTGCAATGGTGGTGAACATCTGACCCTTCAGCAGAAGGATGTGGCTTCCTCTGTATGTTTGACATTGTGTAACAGTGCACTGCTTTTTCCTCACTTTAACTCTGATTTTGTTTTGCTTCCTCTGGGTTCTTGTATTTGTATAATAATTTGATTTCGGTATGGCTGTGGAATGATTTCTTTTGTGGACGTTCATGTGACAACTGCTGCCATACAATAAAAGGCATTTCTCAGAAGTGTGCAGAAGTCTGTCGTCATTGCAAATATGTGCTCAAAGGCAGAAATGTTGGGTGTCAGGTTGTGTCTGAAATCTTTAAACACCTCTCAGTAGCATCACTAACCCTAAGAGCTGAAAATCCTCCACTTGGAGGTATAACACAGAGTAACAGATGATAGCTTGGTTTTACCAGTCACCTGCAGTCACATATCTCAGATCACACTGTCAAGCTTTTTGCTTCAATTGCTAAAGTATATTGTAAATAGTTTTTCAAATATTGTGTTAGAAGAACTGCTGCAGTTGTACAAGTGCAGGCAAAATACGATCTTGCAAGCAGCCAGTGAGCTCAATGGACCGGACAGCCAAAATGTGAATGGTTAATGGACATGCAAGGTCATGTACTTATGTCTGATGAGTTGTTTAGTTTATTGAGACACTGTAAAATTCTTTGTTTCTGAAAACTGCAGAATTTTTCCCTATGTTGACCAACTGTCTCTAGTACTTCAGTCTGCTGTTTTGATGCAGGTTTTTTAGTACAGGATGTATTATGCAGTATGAGTTGTTACCCATCCTTTTACAACAGGGAATATGTGTTAAGAATTTATGATATTTCTAGCGAGAGTCTACCTCACAACCACCATGCAGCTATCTTAGTTGCCTTCTAAGTGAATTTGGCTTAGGTTGTCTCAGCACAAGTCACTTGTATTATGGGCAGTCTCCTCTTGGACCAAGCGTTTGCCAAATTCGTGTGCTCCCATTTAATGCAGCCAGTCTGTCTTGGAAGTGAATGAGGGAGATTTGTATCCTTGCCTGAAAGGTTGCTGCTGATACGTAGCAAAGCCAAAGATGTGTTTTAGGAATTTGCCCACGAAACAAGCAGGAATTTTATAAACTCTACATTTAAAGCTGGTTCATGGGTTTCGAGCAATATTGATGTACAGAAAATCAGGGACATATTCTGATATGAAATCAGGTTTCTGCTGTCAGCACTTTGGCACCACTTAACTCCCAAAATTGCCTGGAATAAATAGCTTAATCTGTTTTGAGATACAAAATTCCCTGTGCATCCTAGCCACAGATCAGCATATCCTGAAAAGTATAATAATCTTGAGAAGAAACTCAAGGTAGTCCCACTGCCATGTAGGAGGCAGGGCACATTCTACTTTCATGTTGCTGGAGGGGCTCAAGGTACTGCACATCTGCTCCAGGGGGGTTGCATCAGTGTTACATCATGGTCTCACGGGGCAACAGGATCCATTTGCTTGTGTTTGCTCCTACTCTCTCACCCCAGTGGGGCAGTGATGTCCAAGGTTGCAGCTCCACAGCAGAGGTCTGCGGTTTGCAGTCAGTGCTTTAGATGTTGGGCAGCTCTGCCAAAGCAAACCCACTTCTCCTCCACAAGAGCAGTTGCCCTGAACACCATCACTGCCATGTGGACCTCTGCTCTGGATGGGATACTCTCTGGTCCCAGCTGTCCTACTGCAGCTTCTCCTCCTCCTATAGAAGGAGATGGAGTCTCCATATAGACCAAGGAGATGGAGTCTCCATATAGACCAAGGTTTTTGTAGAATTAATAAAACTCCTCACAGAAGGGCTCTGAAATACATACAGCCAAGTGGATGTGTGTCACCCAATCACTAACATCTCAATATGATGCTTGAAGTATGGCTGATGGGTTGTGTCAGGCTTACAATGAGACTTACAAAGGAGCTATGGTGCCTTTTTTTTTTTTCTTCCCCTCCCCCCTCACCTCCCCACTTTTTGCTCTTTTTTCAGTTTTGGAGACTTACTATGGGAAATTGAAGTAGGATGAAACAGTGAAAAATAATATCCTGTGTTTAATTACAGTAAGCTTTGTCCCTTGGAGTTCAAGCACAGATAGCAATTAAAGGAAGGAATTAGTTGTCCTGAAGAAAATAAATCTTGCTAGTGTTTATGCCAGCTGACCTTCTTCAGGGAGCTCTCTATTTTCCAGGAAAGGCCCATAATTACCTTACAGCATTGAGTTGGGTGGAAAATGCAGCTTCAGATTTGTTGGTCAGGTTCATTGTCAACAAGAGCTTGTTCTTGAATATTACAGGCCTGGATTTTCCTTTTAAGATAAATGCCGAGCATGAATAGGGCAAGTGGGTGCTGTTGAACTGTCTCTTGAAAACATTGCCAGGATACAAAAAAATAGGATTTCTCCCTGCTCCCTGGTCAGCTGAGGGGATTTTTCCTCATTCTGCACCAGCAGGGAGACAGCATTGTACCAAGAGTATGGACTGCTCTGTGTTTTGGTTGATTTAACATGTATGCACTTTTGCAGAGTAGTGATTTCCTTGAGTGGAGTTATGCAAGTAATTCACCGTGAGTCATTCATGCAGTGAATTAAATGCCTCTTCCCACAACCATATTGTCTCTTGACAGTCTTTTTTCTTTTTTTCTTTTTCTTTTATTTTAATTACTCAACAAATTCTTTTGCAATTACTTTTAAGCATCTGGTATAGACCACACATTTATGTATATGGTCAATGTTTGTTGATTTTTGAGTCATATTCATAAATAGATCAGAGAAATTTCTCTGTATTGGTTGGTATAAATGTCCATGCCTGCAGATTTAAAATTCTGGTTTAGGTTGGTTTTGGGCATGCACGCATGTGTATTTCTGTGAATAAAACTAGATTTACTTGAATGGCGTATCACATCATGCACGCACACCAAAACAGCAGGGAAAGGAATCTGCATTTTTCAAATGGTTTTATGGAAAAGTCTCTGCTGCCATTTCTAGCAGCAAGTGGTAGATGCCCTCACTGCCTTGGGAGAACAGGAAGGTGCCTCTGCACATGCCGAAAGAATGTAGAGAGCAGCAAGTCTGCTGGGATGGAGCAGCGCTGGCAGGAGTTTCCCTGCACTGGTGTTACCTGTCCAGATTCTTTGAGCATTTCTATACTTGTAAGAAGTTACAACAGGTGCTGTACAGAACCAGTTCACATTGCTAAAAGCAGGAAGGCCAAGTGCTGCTGGTAAGAGCAGATGTTTATCCTCTGCCAGGTTTGGCTGAAGCATGTTACCCAGAGTTGTGGGTAGAAAGCAGAAAGAAGTTACCCTTTTCTGCTCTTTTCAGGATGTGTCCTGGACCCTGTAAGGCTCATGGGTGATCTGCAAGGAAGGTGTAATAGTTACAGTACTTAAGAGGACCTCAGAATGCGCTGGTTGATCGGCTAATGGGGCTGCCTTTGCTGCAGCCAAATGACTGTCAGTGCAATGATTACTTAACAGAGACGTGTAGATCTTTGGGAGATGACTACTGGGCTGCCAAAAGGAATGGGCAACAAACCAGTTGGAGCTGCTGATGCTGTTGTCACAGATTTACCAGAAAGTCTGCTTTTCCTTCCAACTTCTTTTTTTTCTTCTGTTTTTTTTTCCCTCTAAAATAATTATTAGTTCAACCTTACGCTGGAACTCATACTGAGGCAAACGTCTATCAGATATTGCTAAGTGTAATGTGCCTTTTCGTGACTTCTCTTTGGGGCATGACAGCTGCTAGGCTCACATGGTATTTCAGCCCTGTTACTGTATCTCTATCTGCTGTTGTTGGTAGCTATTTAGGACTTTCATTGGCTCATCCTGAGGAGACTGTAACTGCGACTGGCCCCTGCTGTTAAATTGTTTGCTTAATTAATTTCTTTTTCTTTTCTTTAAAAAGTTTCTCTTAGGCTGGGGGAAGGTTTAGCACCAAATTGTATCAAATCTGAGTGATTTGGGGCAAGTGTGTTCTCTAATCCATTAGCTTGAAGTTGAGGAAAGTGATTTCCCACTTTGATCTCTCTGGACAACCCTTGATCCCCAGTTTTAGTGAGGAGCTGATTTATTGTCTAAAGTCAGGGAGGGGACAATAATTCCCTGTCTGCCACCCAGTGTGCCCACTTGGAAAAAAAGAAACCTCCTCTGCTGTAGGTAAGATCAAAACCAAAGAGTATAAAGTGAGTTGAAATCCATGTGTTCAGGCAGCTTATCTGGAAAACTCTCTGCAGCACCATGACAGGTCTTGCCTGGAAACCCTTGAAACACCTGACTCCATCTCAAAGTTCACTCAGGTGCCCAGAGCCATACTCCGTGGGGTCTCCAGAGCTGCCAGAACTGGGCAGCCTAGTGCCTCATGCCTGCTAAAGCCTCCTTGGCATGGAGAAAATAAGGATTTTACTTGTTTGGAGGCTTGGTGGGCCCTGGTAGCTGGACCTGGCACTCCCCCCCCTGCAGCACCATGACAGGTCCAGCTCCAAAATACTGCACACAAGTGAGTACCCACAGAGCAAGTAGGAGAGGGGCAAAGGAGACCCCTGCCTGCTGCCTTCCAGGAAAGTGCCCTCAGGGGCAAGGATGCCTGAGGGAAAGACCCTCTCCACCCAATGTAGTGCCACCTTACTGAAAGCCTTTCCTAGAGTCATGATGACAAGGGCAGAGAAGGAAGCCGGAATCCATAGTCAGTGTGTAAACCTCCTGGGAAAACAGCTGTCAAAGTAACGAGGAAGCAGTCTGGGGCTCCCCACTCCCTGGTGACAGACCTCAGAGTGATGTTTCAGCATTAGGCACATGCTCCCTCCATGTTCTCCCCCAGACCCCCCCCTCCACCCTCCTGCGTCTGAAATTCCTGACTGGAGTGTGGCAGTTTCAAAGGAGGGGTGGAGGAGGCTCCTCCACCCAGGGTAGCCTCCAGCCTGGTTGTTGGGGCACTCTCATGGGATATGGGAGATGTGGGTTTGGGCCCCTTGGGCTGAGGCGGGAGAGGAACCTGGGCCTCCCACTTCCTCAGCATATACTTTGAATACCAAGGCATTATATAATAAAAGCTATCACCACCTTTTCTTCTTCCTGCTTTGTTTTTAAAAGACTGATCTGTGTGGAGTCTTTTGAAAGAAAGGGCGTAGGTACCAATCTCCAGGAGAAGATTCCAGACAATGGATCCCAGGCAGACAGGATTGCCTCATTCCAGCCTCAAGGGGCTTTTAGTGCAAGAGAGAATTGCAGATACACCCTTGTCCTCCACTTTTCCAGTTGCTTGAATGTAAGCGGCTGAGTGCTCCCTTCAAGAAGATCCTACTGTATCCTGCCAGCTCTGTTGAATTTAAGTCTTGAAGCACCCAACTACTGCCATCAATCACACAGGGAGTCTGAGTGTGGTAATGAGATGCTGGAGGCCAGATCACTTAAAAGTTAGGGATTTCAGTGCCCAAACCTCTCCCAAATCGAACCTTAAATTCTCTAGTTAAATAAGATTTTCAAACCCAGATGAAATTGCCTCTTTGAAAAAAATACTGGGGATAGTGATTAGATCAGGCAGGATGTGCTTATATATTTGCATAAGCAGGTAAGACAATTTTTGTTGCTTTGAAAACTTTAGAATACTTTAGACTAGAAATAAACATCCACAAGTAGCCTTAATCATTGCACTCTGTGAATACTCATTTGAAATTGCCTAGGCCATCAATTCTGATGCCTAGAAAAGCCTAGACAGTCCCAGATGTCTCTTTGATGCAGAATCACACAAAGACTCAAGTTTCCATTGCTCTGATGAAGCAAAATGTCCCTGCCCTAACTGATGGGGAAGAAGTCCCTCTGTCCCAAAACAAAAATCTGTTGCACATGGTGCCCATTAATCAATGGAGTCAAGTCTGTAGCAGCATCAACTCATTACTTGTACTCAGTGGGGCAGTTATAAAAATCCATATATGTCTCCATATAGCCCCATATCTCTCTATGATATGTGGAAAGTCATAGCAGTCCAGTGAAGTCCCCAGTGACTGGAAACAGGGAAATATTGCACCCATTTTTAAAAAGGGTAGAAAAGAGCACACTGGGAGCTACCAACCTGTCATCCTCACCTTTGTGCTTGAAGAGATCATGGAACAGATCCTTCTAGAAGCTATGCTAAAGCACATGGAGGACAGGAAGGTGATTCAACTCACCCAACATGGCTTCCCTAAGGGCAGGACCTGCCTAACCAACCTAGTGGCCTTCTACAATGGAGTGATCACATCAATAGACAAGAGAAGGGCTACAGATATCATCTATAAAGCTGTACAGCCTTTGATGTGGTCCCCCACAGCATCCTTCTCTCCAAATTAGATTTGGTCGGTGGAATGTTCAGTGGATGAGAAATCGGTGAGCATACAGTCACATCCAGAAGGTAGAGGTCAATGGTTCAATGTCTTGATGAAGGTCAGTGACAAGTGGTGTCTCTCAGGGGTCCATGTTGGGACTTGTACTACTAAATACATATCTTCATCAGTGGCATAGATGAAGGGATCAAGTACACCTTGAGCAACTTTGCAGGCGACATCAAGGTGTGTGGTGCAGCCAACACATCTGAAGGATGCATGCCAGTGACACACTGGAGCAGGTTGCCCAGAGAGGCCAATGGTCAATGCCCTATCCTTGGAAACAGGTTGGATGGAGCTCTGAACAACCTGATTTGATTGAAGATGACCCTGCTTCTTGCAGGGATGTTGAACTAGAGGGCCTTCAATGGCCACTTACATCTCAAGCTGTTCCATAATTATGTGTGACCTATTTTTGAAACATTCCATCAATGGAAATCTATTATCCCCCTCTCTTTTTTTCTAGGCAGAAACCTCACTCCAGAGGGTAGGAGGCTGGCTCATCAGTAGAGTCTCCATGAAATATGCAAGTCTTTGGCTTATTGCAGCAGGTATTGCGAATCAAAGGAAGTGAGGTAATCAAAATGAAGAAAGGATGTCACTGTCCTTGCTACACTTTTATCAAGAGAACTCCCCAAAGGATGGCAAAGATCCCCTGCAGCCCCTTGATTTGCACCTTCATTATCATATTTTGCCAGAGGACCAACTGTTGTGAGGGACACCAGCTCCACACTGAGACTCTCAAGAAAACTGAAAGGCTTGAAACAGAAGCCTTTCCCGGGATGTCCTGAGAAGTTACGTGTACATTTGAGGAAGTCCAGCCACAGGACAACTGGCTGGTTACCCTGGGCCTGTACCAACCACCCAGATAAAATACTTCATGGACCCTCAGGTAGTTTTGCCAGGTGCTGTGATGAGGTGCTGCTCTGATACCATCAGGAGATACTCATCTCAGAGAAATAAAAGAAAGAAGATGTTTATAGAGCATCATTTCAATACCTGACACTCTTACACTTGGCTAATTGTATTTGTTCATTAAGATAAGGATCAGCATTCAGCTTCTTCCACATGTAGGTCAGCCTTCCAGTACATTTGCACTTGCAAGGAAGAGCTGCTTTAATGAGGCGTAATGAAACTTGCTAAGCATTGCATCATAACTTCTGTGTTAATATCATTTACACATGATAAAATGCAAATAGTATTGACCGTCAATGCACAATCATGCTTAATCCTCTAAGCCCACACACGCGCATGTGCTAAAACTAATATCCCTAACAGTAAGCAAAATATACATTTATGCCTCTCTATCCTCCTGAGAATATTAATTTTCCCTAAACTACAAAGTGCAACAGCTTTACCTACATGGCCAAGCAAATAGATTGCCACTGATTAAGACGGGTTCTGGCTCCTGTAGGTACCTTCATTCTCTGCTGTTCACAAAAACATGACAATGCTGTGAGACCTCACTGTAAACAACCCAATGTTAAAGACACCCATGTTTTGCATTATAAGCATTCAGAGGGCATTTTTAATGTTTAAATCCAGTTGACCCTTTTTGGGTGTCCAGGGCCTGCTTGTCCATCTACTGTAGGCACCCTGAATTTTGAAATAGGCATTTCAGCTAAATGATAGTTGAAACTCTTCTTCATTTGGGATTTGCACTGGTAGAAGGGTACCAGCACATTTTTTTACATCTGGGTTTTGAAGTTGGAATGTAGTACACAAGGCAAGGTATTTATTAAGCTGAAGTGGGATCAGTTAGTGACTAGCAATCTTCAGTGAATAAATGTTCCCTAGAGGTTAAATAGATCCATGTGCACTTCAAGTAATGTAGATTAAGTACACAGTGAAAGTTAAATGTATTTAATTGTAACTCTGTTGTGGGAAATTCAGCTCGCGATTTCAGAATTGCTAAACCACTTTCAGGTATCTTAATAACACATAGGTGTTTGTATTTCTGAGAGAAAATCCTCTTCAAGTTGCATGCTATTTGAGAATGCTACTTCTGAACTTTATGATTTTAGGGACTTCCTGCATCTCTGTTGCAAAACTTTTTAAATCAAGTTTTCTTGCTTTTTGAATGTAAAATACATTAGTTAAGGATTGGTGAAGAATTCTCTTTGGAAACTTCTTCTCCACCTTACGAAAGACAGTGTTGCAGCAACTGTTTGCTATTTCTCAGTGCTATTGGCAAAGTGCTGCTGTGGGTTTTAATGATCCAGAAAAATAAAACGGACAGCAGTTGTCTGGAGAAACCATAGAGTTGTGTAGGACATGATCCTTGGGGAGGCATCCCACTGGTGAGGAAACCCTGAGAAACAAATGACCAAGCTCAGTGCCTTTCAAAGGCACCCTTGTCTTTTGGTTGCACAGACTTTTATTTCAAGAGGGGTGCTTCATGAGTCTAGTAAAAGTTAGCTTCACAATGCCTACCAGCTGAAAGGAAACAAGGTTTGCTCTCCAGACAAGGGAAGCGTCCCAGCCTTTGTCATTAGCTAAGCCTGACAGAGCTGATCAGGGAGTATTCAGTGTTGAATACAGATGTGCTCTTCAGAAAGTTATTGGCCCATTCAGAGATTGGCATTATAATTCTGTGCCTACCTGTAATCACATGGTATTCCCTCAGCAGCCACAAAGTGAAAACTTCTTTCATTTAATATCAGTCAAATAAGATGTTATTCAGCATTTATTGCGCTTTCAGTGTCTTAGCAGCTGGAAAGACTAGTGTGTGCCAGCAGTATGTATTAAAAAGCAGAGACCCTGCATCCAGGGTGCAAAAGAGTGCAAGTGCAGAGAAAGCATCTCCTCCAAGCAGACCAGGCAGCCCACTGCCTGTGTGTCAGTCCGCAACCTCAAGAGACACAGGCTTCTCACGGCAGCTAAATGTGGATTTCTCTCAGCCGGACAGTGCACACAATTTGAGGATTATGCATCTTGTAAGATTCTTGCTTTGATACCTTCACTTAGGCAAAGCCGTGGCTCTATCAGCTCCAACCAAGTCAAACTTGGGTGAATCAGCCTCCCTCAGACAATGTAGCTTGATTTGTGTGCTAGGAATCCTGTTTCTCCTTCCTGCAGAGTAACCAACGGAAGCTCCAGCAGTGGAGCTGCATTTAGTATTGCTCTGTGAGTAATTTTGTATGAAGACCTCAGGGGTGAAATCAGTTCCCCCTTGAACTCAGTGTTGGGAGTATGTCCTGAATTGCTCTTATCAATGGGATTTTTAGAAGTGAGCCTGTGCGCACAGGGGGTGTATTTGTGCTCTTAAGGAAAGGAAGTGAAGGTTTTGACTATACCAATAAGTTAGATGGTGTGAGCTGTGTGCTGCAATCAGTTACACATTTTGGTGAGTATGTCCCCCAGCATGGCTTTGGCCCATGAGGGCCATCCTCCTACGCAGCACAAGGTGTGGCACGGATCAGACTCTGCTATCCAGGGTCTGGCCACAGGGTGTGGATGAGGCCAAGTGTTTTAAAAGGGAAAGAGTGTTTACTTGTGCGTCTGCAAATTGTGCGTGACATAAAAAGGATTTGCCATGTGGGTGCTAGAAACTTCTTTCACATCTTATAGTATGTGTGCAAACATACACTAGACTGCAGTGTGGGCATGTGAGACGTACATGCATGTAGTTACATTTATATGCACATATATAGACATACATATACTCATATATTTATATACATGCACACACAGCCATACACTGCACTTTTCTGCAATAACCAATTTTAGTACTATAATTACCTATACTGGAGACTAAGAACCATGTCCTTGTGTTCTTTTTCTTTTTTGGAGAAGCTTAGTCAACCCAGGATAATTTTCAGGTCTACTTTCTCAGCATCAGTGGGCTCCAATATTCTCAGCACAACACTGTGGTGAGTGGGTTTGCTCTCCAGCCCCTCTACATTTTCTGTCCAGAGCATGATTGCAAAGGTTTTCCCTCCCATCATTGTTCTATTATGTACAAAATGCCTGATTTTGTTACCTGCCTTTGTATAATTCTCTGGACTCCTCTCCAGCAAAGACTCACTTACAGGCAAAGAATGCTAACATGTTATTTGCCAAAATTCTCATGGATGAGAAAATTAACACACACACCCCTCCTTTTTGTTGTTGCCATGGTCACAGGAAAGGAATTAAAGCATCAAAGCCTTCCTTTTCCTGATGATGGATTAAGGAAATTATTAATTTGTCTTATAAAAAGGTTGTATCTCTGCAATTAATGTTGGAGGGCTCTTCATGAGGGAAATTTCAGCCTCCTGGGTGGAGAAGGCTACAGCTTCTGCTTATTCACTAGCTTAGACAGATGGGATTGCTATGGGGATCTCTGCCAAAACTTCTGTCTTCATTAGTCACTCCACATATGATTTGGCTGCCTAGGCAGTGGTTCTTTGGGGCACAGGATTAAAAATTCAAGCCCCTCACAAATTAGGCTCTCTATTCAGTTTTTTGCTCTGTCCATGATCTCTCTGAATTTTTTCCATTGCAGGTTGAGGAAAACTCAGGATAAAAAACAAACTACTTACATGTAATTGCTTTTCTGGCTCCCTGGTGCCAGTGTCTACCCTTCTGGTGGGGCAGCTGTTTAGATGGGAGCTCTTTACAAAGATTGGCTTCACAGTGGGATACGTTCTCCTGGGAAGCTGCAGGCTTGGCCATGGCCAAAACACCTGACCCAGCATGAGGCATAAAGAGTCCCATAAAGACTTTCTGATGGATCTAGGCCTCTTTTTCCAGCTTCATCTCACAATGTTTCTTGGTGACCTGTCCTGGCTGGAACACTTACAGGGAATGGCTGAGATGACCGTGACCTTTGGTGCTGCCTATACTTGTAGGACAAAATGAGGAGAAAAATATATTACCCCGTCTGCTTCCGGTATCAAAAATTATTTTGTTTGATTCACATTTTATTCTTAATTTCCATTTTTTATTCTAAATTGCAGAAAATATGGTTTTGAATAACAGCATTTGTCTATGAGCTTAGGAGAGGAAATAGAACAGCACCCAAATAAGGAGATTTTGATCTTGTTATTCATCAAAACTCACTTGGCTCCACAGAGAGTCTCATTGTCCAAGGCTTCTTTTCATCAATCTTCTCTGAGCCTGAAGGTGCTGCTTTGACCTTCCACCGCCAGCAGCAGTGTTGTCTGATGACAGAACCCGGCACACCACACAGACTCTTAATTCCATCCTTTCAAATTTCTTCTTGGTGTGTTCAGGTAATTTGGCCCTTTTATTTTCTTGGGCCCTTTTACTTCTTCCTGAAAGGGAATGTCTTAGTGGTTCCCATTGAAACCCATGGAAGTAAACTGTTGTAAGGTAATATCTGGTGAGCAAGTACTGCTGGGGTAAAGGGAGTTTGAGCAGTGCTTGTGAGGTGGAGTGGTGCCTCATGCTAACCTCATGGCTCATCCCTTTGATGCAGTGTCTGTCAGGCACTGTGCTTTGCCTACCTTGCCATGGGAAATGAAGGAACTTGTTTGTCACTTTTCCCTGCGCTAAACGAGCACAAAGAAGGAAAGGATCTTTTCTCTGAATGGTAAGTTCTCATCTCCCTTTGATCTGCTTTATGGGAGAACCTTTCCTCTCTGAATAAAAAAACATGCCAGGACTATTTCTTGGAAGAGCTGAATACAATTTGGAAACTCAACAGGAGTTTGCATACCTGCCATATTCCTATGAGTAATACAGTGCCTCACTCCCAGCAACCGCATCCAGACCACACTCAGCTCACATATCTTTCCTGAAGACACTGCTACAGTCAGGAAGGCTCCTTCAGCTGATTGAAAGATATGAAATCCTTGTTCCTGGGCCTGATGTGTCTGTAATTAAGACCTTTAAAACCAATGTTGTAACTCCGTTGAGGGATGTCTTTGGTGTTAAATATGTAAAATGTTCTACTGCTCTTAGATGCTGAGCTACAATCCTTACGGTCTCAGTTGTTGGGGAGAAAACCCGTATTTACCTCTATATCTGTGTTATAGTCATGGGGCCTGGTGATATTAGAGTCACAATAGCACTTTGATGGGCAAATAGACTGATTTGGAAACACAACATAAACCTACAAATTCTAAAAAAGTAAAATGTTATGCCATGTGTACCCTGAATGTATTTATATGTTAGTTAAGCTCACCTGAAAGTGTTTCACAGTGTGTCAATGCCATTTATTTTCCTTTGGTCAAGAGTGGATGCACAATACGCAGGATTTAAGGTCCCAGAAGAGTTTACTTTCTCCTCAAATAGCTTTTGAGAACTCAGAAACACTCGTGCCATTTTCTCTGTCATGCCTTTTCTCTCCATCTATGGTGAATCATTGAGTTGGTAGCCCAGGTGGCACATCAACACCTCCACAGCCCTTGATACTGAGCTCCTTTTGACCAGCCTGCAGCAAGTACACATTGTGATATCCTGCTGATCTTTATTTTCTCCCTATTTAATGCCAGAAGGCCATAATGCTCACCATAATCTCTCCTTATGCTGATGTGAGCATCCAAATGTTGGTGGCCACATGCAAATATACCTTTGTATTCAACATCAGGAGTGTGGGGAGAGAAAGATTTATCTGCTAAAAGAGAGGGAAGAAGGAGAAACAGACATCATCCAAAAGCCCTTTACTCAGGCCACAGTTTATGTTCCGTTGAGAGAAGGAATTAAACTACTGTGTGGACTCCTTTAGATGGAAATGTCCACCATTTAATTCAGTAAAACTGAAAGAAAAAATGTATAAATCTCTTCTGTCTTTCTATTTCTTCCTTTCCAGAGTCTGTAGAGATCCACCACAGGTCCACAGGGGAAGTTTGCAAATGTCTTTTGCATCTTTTACATTTGCATTTGCATTTGATGTCTGACATGCATTAGGCACTGCATCACCATCTGGTTGATGGAGGTGATTGTCCTGCTCTGCTCTGCACTGGTGTGGCCTCACCTTGAATATTGTGTGCGGGTTTGGGCACCACAACATAAAAAAGATATTACGCTACTAGAGGGTGTCCAAAGGAGAGCAACAAATACGTGAAGGGCTCTGAGAAAAAGCCACATGAGGGGTGGCTGAGGTTACTTGGTCTGTTCACCCTGAAGAAGAGGAGACTGAGGGGAGACCTCATTGCAGTCTACTACTTCTTTGTGAGGAGAAGAGGAAGAGCAAGTACTGATCTCTCCTCTGGGGTGGCCAGTGGCAGAAACCAAGGGAATAGCCTGAAATTGTGTCAGGAGAGGTTTGGGCTGGGTATTAGAAAAAGGTTCTTCACCCAGAGGATGGTTGGGTAGGAGTAGACTCCCCAGGGAAGTGGTCACAGCACCAAGCCTGATAGAGTTCAAGAAGTGTTTGGATGATACTCTCAAGCACAGGGTGTGACTTTGGGGATGGTCCTGTGCAGGTCTAAGAGTTGGACTTGATGATCCTCATGTGTCCCTTCCAACTCAGCATATTCTGTGATTCTGTATTCTGACCTACGGCAGTCCAGCTATGAGCAACATGCTTTCTAGGGAACATGGAAGATGCTTTGCACCACAAAAACTTTTCTTTCTGTCTCTTTTGCTTTCTCTCATGGACTGCAATGTGAAGATTTCCCAGTCATGCCATGACAGCCTGTCTCACGAGACAGGGGAAACTGAGATTGGAGACTTCAGTTAAGAAGCGGTTCCAGTTGTCTTTGACTCCATGGGTGCTGCTGATGGAGGCATACAGACATGCAAATATGCCCATATATATTTGATAATCCATTTAGAAAGGGATATGTATATATAACCTTTGTAAGCCTTTGAAAAACCAGAAGAGGAGTTAATGTCACTAAATTTATGCTGTGGAAAACTCACTAGGAGATGGGTTTCTTCCTCAAGCACTATGGAAGGAAGTACTCAGGATGGAATACGTGATAGGACAGCCTTGTTTTCAGGTAGGTGAAGGAGCAAGTCAGTCCTGGGAGCTAAAGATGTGCATGCTCTTTGCTTCGGAGTTTGTTGACCATCTCATTTGGAACGGTGAGGATTTATTCCATCCAGAGTTTAGGTAAATTTCTAGGGAGTTCTCTGCTGCTTTTTCTTTTGCAACAGCCAAAGCCTCTCTAGGTGGATGACCATCTGCTGTCAGCGTCACAACTTCCTCTCCTTTTGCTGTGTGAAGGTGCTCAGCTCATTTTGTATCTGCTGGTATGCTAGAACAAGATCCTGCTCATCTTCACATGCACCCTGTACCACCCACACCAAGTAATTCCAGTCATTTGCCAAAGCTTAGCCAGAGTCACCACCACAAAGTGTGAGAGACATCACTGGCTTGGTTATTTGTTTTGTGGAACTTGCTGATGGAAATTATGTGTGGCCTTCGTGTTCATTTTGCAATAGAAAGTATTTTCTCTCACAGATGTATACATGCATATAAATAGCTACATATTACCCAATAAATGTACTGTCATCATCACACGTGGGAGCATTATGTGGAACTGGCTGATAGGACACATGGAAGGAAGGAAGGNAATACAGGTTACAATGGAAAAACCAGCTGGTATATGGAGAAAGGATGAGTTTTTATACTTGTAGAGAGAGGAGATAGATTTTATTTTTTTTTAATCCCACAGAAAATACATAAAACCCAGTTACAGCCTGATGAATTAAATATACTGGAGTGGGGGGGAAGCAATTTCCTGCTCAATTTGCTACTAAGAAACCAGCTGACAAAATAATGGCAAAACCCATAAAACTCTGCAGGATGACTTCCCATAGCACACAGGTTGCTACTACTGAGGCATGCTAGGCTTTCTGCAACAGGAGGGTGAAACTTGTTCTCCTTGCACCATGGCAACATGAAGGACATTATCAGAAACCTCCTGGTTTTGTGATGGCTTGAGAAGGACGGGGTACCTGGAGGTGCCCAGGGTGGAGGCAGAACTCATGTCTTGTCATGCATCTGATGCTGCTGTTCCTGTGGAAAGGCAGTGGGGCTGGTAGGAGGGTTTTGGCCCCATACCAAGATAAGAAGTGTGTGGCATGAAATAATTGTGGCACCAAGAGGTGCACAGAAGAGTTGTAAGCAGGCAGAAACATGTCCCCATCTGAGGGAAGCTCCCATTAATCCACCTGCACATAGTCTTAAAGATGGGGATTTGAGAAGGTGTAGTAGAGAAGGACACCTCCAGAGCTGCTGCTGCTTAGGGAAGGGCAAAGAAAAGTAATTCCCGAAGGATGGGAGACTAAATAAAAATATGCATGCTGCGGACATAGATAAGTGCTGCAGACTGTAAGACTGGGATAGCCAGTTTAGAAATATTCATCTTGTGCAAGATGGATAGAAATATAATCTGGTTAACACCCTGGGTAGTGGGGAGAGACTGAAGATGAAGTTGGATATAGGATCATAACACAGTGGCTGTCATCCTGCTTTGGCAGTATTAAGAAATCCTTCCATGCATTGCACTAATGCAGACACCAGTGTTGCTGAAGATTTAAAACTCCAGACAGATTAGAAAAGCCAGGATAGGGACTGCATATCTGTATAGTACCAGGAGGAAGATATCAAGCACTGCACAAGCAGAAAAAGCCAGTGAAATTTAGCTAGACTGAAGATGGTGTAGCGCTGTCCTGACTTTGCTCAGAACATGAGTACGTGGCCCAGTTCAGGTCAGGTGTATCCTTACATTGGGATAGCTCTTGGAGGAGTTTTTCCACTCCAGATGCCTTTGGTGGGGGGAGAGCTAGGCACCTCAAGTTAGGCAGGTTGACTAGGGATTCAGCTATGTGAAATATTCAAGGAGAGGATCTCTGAATCCTGAGGAACGTGAGTCACTGTTTCATATTTGGCACTCTGGACCCCACCACAAGAGCATGCTTCAGCACATAGCAGAGAAACTTTCATGTCTTGGGATGTGGCAGATGGTTGCAAAAGGCTGTTATGGGTATTATCTCAATGGCAATTTCTAGCCACACCAAAGTGGTTGGTTTTTTTAAAATGGTTATGATAATAGTTTACCAGGTTACTAATTAGTCTATTAATTTTGAAATGGTTCAGAACAAGGTTGAAAAATGATGATTCATATGTATTATTTATCAAGACTGATTTCAGAGAGGACAAGTACTTATTGCAAATATACCACATTATGAAATTAACAGAAGAAAAAACAAAAACCCACAGAAAATAATAGAAAACCTAAGGAGCACTATTCATCTACCAGGATAAGACAGAATAGATCTCATTATATGTTCAGAAAATTAATAGGAGTTAAATGAAAATAAAATACAGACATAGCATTCAGTAAGTAAGAAGAAACAAACTTACACCTCTCACCGCCCACTTGTGCCATTAATTAAGTTTCTTTTGTTTCCTGGTTCATAACTGTACACAATTGCCTTTAAAAAAGGCTCATCTCCCTTGTTCTTTAGTGTCTAATCTTAGTCCTATATCCAGATGTAATGCCATTTCTCAGTTGGATTTCTCAGTGATTAGAATCCCTCCTCAGAGATGAGTTCATCAACAAACTCAGGAATCAGGGCACTTGAAAGACTTCCACTTTGGTCCCTATAAAATGTAGCAATGTTGATTCTGAAAAGCCGAATGTGAAGCTCCTTTTACACCTCTTGATGTACTTTCATGACAATAAGTGCTCCTGTTTGTGATAACTGGAACAAGCTACTGTTATTTAGTATAAATATGTTTATTTAGTACAGTATAATACTAAATGTACAATATATAAAAATACATAGTAATAAATATTATTTATCCTACCTGATGTGGAGGAAAGTCACGAAAATACAGCTTAGGAAGCCTAGTAAATGCAACTTTTTTACAGCTTCAGAAAATTTTTACAAGGGGACAGTTTGTTCCTGATTTCCAAAAGAACTTCCATCCAGGCAGCAAGATGACCTTTCAGATGGAGTAAAGGGAAGAGTGCATGCCTGAAGTTTTGTGTGTCATCAGTTGCTGGCCATCATTTCAACCTCCCCAAAGGGAGCTGAGCAGCACTTTTCCAGTCTGCAACAGCCACGTGTGTAGCCTGAGCCTTCTCCTTCCCTGGTAAGTGTGCTCAGCAGCTGCTAACTCCATGGCACTTACCCAGTTCCTTCCTCTGGGAACCCACAAGACTGCTTTTAAACAACCATCAGGTTCTGGCTTTGCTGTACTAAACATTACTGACTACACCTCCCACAGAATCACAGAACATGGAATCACAGAGTGGGTAATGTTGGCAGGGACCACAGTATGGTCATCTGGTCCAACCTCCCTGCCCAAGCAGGGTATTCCTAGAACACACTGTGCAGGATTGCATCAACACACAATCCTATTCCTATTGCCCCCGTTGCTGGAAAACGCATGCTTTGCCTGCTGTGCAGAGCTGCAAGGGTGGATGCCCTTCCTGGTGGAGAACCTGACTCCAAGCCCAGGTTTCCCTGTCTGGTAAGTACACTCTAATTTACATTCCTCCCAAGTTAGTAAGCTCAAGCTTAGAGCCTTGAATCCTTCTTGAAAATCCTGGACTGATTCATTTTCCCCCTGAAGAAGCTCCTCATAAACTCTGGCTCACCCCACATACATACATTTCATTTTAATTAAAAAATACCTTGCTGGCATGACAGGCTATGCAAGTTTTGCAAAAATACTAAATAATAAACCCCCCCCCCCCTCTGAACCCTCGGGTCTCTGTCACCAAGAGATACAATACATCAAACATCTGTCCAGAACAAAACTGAGGATAGTCATAGCATTTAGAAGTTTAACTTCTTTCCATTTATCATTGTGACGTGTTTTAGATTTGGAGGTAAGTTCCTTTGCAGCACAATCATAGGTCACCTTTTTCTTTTCCCCCATAACTGTACAAAGGTTTTCCTCAACATTTTTTTAATGGAAAGACTTTTACTACTTCTAAATATTTTTTTTAAAGAAAATCTCTGCCTCATGTTTCCACCTGTTTTGTGCACAGAAATAGCATGCTTTCCTCCATTTCAATTCCTTTCCTATCATATTAATTGTGCAGTGATTCCTTTTTAGTTCTGCACTGTGCTTTGCATCTTCCAATTTCAACTCCTCGTTTACAGTCATTGATTCTTTATATGCTGAGGGTCTACTCTAGGCTGGCACATTTCACCGTGTGAAGCTATCCATTAGTCTCAAAGCACTATTTAAAACTCTTCAGCAACGCCATCCTTGGAGCTTTAATATATCTGTGACAGTGAACTCTGTGATGTAGTTTTTCTGTAGGATTAGGTTTGAGGATGGAGACATGCATTTACTCCATGTACTCCAAAGTTTCAGGCTCCCTGTCCCAGTCTTGGGGGAGGAGATATAATTCACAGAAAGTAGTATGATGTACTGAAAACTGTGTAAACAAGCCCATAGAAACACAGAGCAATGAGGTGGAGTTTGGGTACCGTCCCTGGTATGTGGTGGGGCAACTCCAGCTGCTGAGATTCTTAGACAGCATCTTTTTGGGGCGTTGGGAGAGAGCAACTGAGAGCAAGCAGTGAGGGAATGGCATTCCGTAATGTAAACCAGCACATGGACACTGCTGAATGGGTCCTACCAAGGTGTGTTGAGAGGTTGCTCAACCTGGACAATTAGTCCTGATGTTATAAGCCCTCTCTGAAGATGTTACCAAGGAATCTTGGCACTGTGCTGTGCAAGCACATCAGCTGCAGCCCGCAGCCTGAGTGTTCAGGCATCCAGCAGAGGCGTAAGGGACCTGGATGGGAATTCCTAGTCAGCTATTTCTGCTGCCTAAAGAGTATCTTAATCACAAAATGCTGGACGCACCTTGGAGACGAGCGTCTTCCGACCTTCTCAGTTAAGGCATGTTACTGGGAAGAGAAGCTGTCAAATAGTGCAAGACCAGGGAGATGGTGGTCCATTGCTAAAGGAAGTATATGTAGTGCCACTGTGCAAGCCATAGGTTTTCTCAGGTGTTGCAGTCCTACTTTTGATGTGTGTTGGATCCCCAGTTGTGGTGGCTTTCCTCTGCATGTCCCAGGGCTCATCTTGGCTGGACACATGTTGCAGCTGCTGGTGTGCTGGAGATTCAGGGCTGAAACCAGGAGCAGCACAGTTAGGTCAGTACAAAGTTATGCTTGAGTGACTCAGTTGCCTCTCTGAGCCCAGCCCTACTGACAACTATACCATTCTTAACTGCACCGCTACATTGTTTGCTGCTCACATAAGAATCTCCCCACTGTACTTCCGTTCAAAGCTTAAGCATTCATGGAGGTGTCCCCAGGGAATTAATTTTTGTACCAGGGTGCATGTTGATGTAACTTCTTATCATCTAGACTAAAGTTTTAATATGTTTTTGATGGTCTCTTTCAGTGACAGTCCTCTGGAGTGCACTTCTAGGCCATATAAATTCCTTTGCTCTTCATACATGGACTTAATTTCAAGAGCAAGCCACCCGCATGGCAGAGGCGTTCCACCTCCAAGCCATTTTACTGAGGTTTCTACAAGTGTGGTCTAGTAGATTTAATATTTATTGTTATTTGTATGGCATTTAATACTTATTTATTGCCTGTATAGCAATAAACATGTTTGAGGCTTGCAGTTGCTCAGGAAAACAGAGTCCAGCTAGACAGCATTAACAGACTACATACAAGAAGAGGAGAAGAAAAGGCAGCAAAGAAATGCCACCAAATTTTGACATTTCTCTCATGTTTTTGTAGTGAAAAACCCCCAGGAAGTGCAACTGCAGGTAGTCTTGTCCACTGTCTGAAATCCTGGCCAGCACTGTATATGGTGGAGAAGTAAGTAGGAAATTGCACAGTGGAGAATTACAGTGTTAATTGTTAATGGAAGTTTGCCTCTTAACTCTCATTATTGAGCTAGAAAAATGGTATGGGCTGTAAGTGACTGACATGACCGTGGTCATGACCTTGATCTCCTTTTATGATCCAGTGACTCGAATGGTTGATGCCAAAAAGGCTGTGGATGTTGTGTACTTGGACCTTAGCAAAGCCTTTGACACGGTTTCCCACAATAAGCTTCAGGAGAAACTTGTAAAGCTTGGGCTGGAAAGGAACATTTTATACTGGGTTACAAACTGGTTAGAAGGGCGAGCTCAGAGGGTGGTGGTGAATGGTGCAACATCGGACTGGCGGCCAGTCACCAGTGGAGTCCCACAGGGGTCAGTGTTGGGCCCAGTACTGTTCAACATGTTTATCGATGACATGGACGAGGGAATTGAATCCATCATCAGCAAGTTTGCGGATGATACTAAGCTGGGGGCAAATGTTGAACTGCCGGAGGGTAGGAAGGCCCTCCAGAGGGACCTTGACAGGCTGGAGAGGTGGGCAGGCTCCAACAGTATGAGGTTTAACAAGACTAAGTGCCGGGTTCTTCANGAGGTGGTGGAGTCGCCATCCCTGGAGGTGTTTAAGAGAAGACTGGACGAGGAGCTTAGTGACATGGTCTAGCCGGGGGGTGTAGGGCTGGATGACGCTGGGCCCCTTCCGGCTTGGAGTGGCCTGCTAGACTGTGAGGGATCTAGGTTGGTGTTATGCTCTGGGATGTGCTCTCGGTCTCTGTACGGGTGTTAGATGGTGAGTTGGACTAGATGATTCTTGTGGGTCCCTTCCAACTCATAATATTCTGTGATTCTGTGTGTGTGTGTGTGTGTGTGATTCTGTGTGATTCTTGGCTTCTCTCTTCTGGTACAAGGCCTCAGTTCAGCAGCCTCTGGTGCCTCAGCCATAAGCAAAGCCTTTTGGGTGCCTAGACAGAAGGTGGGAGGGCAAGTTCCAACAAAGTCGATGCCCCACAGCAGATGAGGTTGCTGCCAAGGAGCCGTCCAGAGGCATGAACCCATGTAGATATGCTCAGCCCGGGCTGCAGTGGAGAGTCTCTATACCAGCTTGCTGTCCTTGCTGTCCATGGTGTTGCTGTTCAAGGCAGTAGCCTTGGCTCCTCCTCAGAGACCCCTACAACCACGAGATATGTTTATGTAAAATGTAAATAATTCTTTACATTTGTAAATGTAAAATAATATTTTAGGTGAGTTTCCTTGTATGAATAGTCTCCTTGTGCTGGAACATATCCTAGTTTTTATTCCAGCTAATGTATCACGATTCTCAATATCCATATAAATACTAGCCCATTTTAAAATCATCTTTTCCTATCCTCAGTAGTATATGTGGTTTAAGGTCCCGCATATTAATTATATGTTGTGCTATAAAGTATTTCCTCAGCAGCTGCTAAATTCGTGCAGCAGAAACTGTCTACTAGGCAGCATTTAAAACTGCATCAGGGGAGATTTAGACTGGACATTAGAAGGAACTTTTTCACAGAGAGGGTGATCTCTTAGTGGAATGGGCTGCCCAAGGAGGTGGTGGAGTCACCGTCCCTAGAGGTCTTTAAGAAAAGATTGGATGATGTACTTGGTGGCATGACCTAGATATTAGGGTAGTGTGTTATAGGTAGGATGGTGTGTTGGCAGCAGGATGGCAACAGGTTAGGTAACAGGTTTGGCTAGGTTAGGTAACAGGTGATAGGTTGGACTTGATGATCTCTATGGTCTTTTCCAACCTTATTGATTCTGTGATTCTGTGACTTCATCTTCCTTGCCTGTGTTTCCTATGATTTCCTCTAAAAACAGGCATCCCAATTTTCCTGTCAAGCATTCATTCTCTACCTTCTAGTAAATTTTGAAGCCAAGGATCATACCTGAACACAACATCCATTTCAGTGTGTGCTTCTGAGTCATAATTTCAATATTATTTCCTAAATAGTTTTGAAATAAGTTATCTCTGACTTCCTTTAGAGCTCCTCCTCTCTACTCCTCTCCTTTCTGCCATGGATCTTTCCCTCCCTGTCACTCAGGGGTATCCCATGCCCAATACTGTGCAGAAAGTACTTTTTCTCTTCTTGAGACAGTTCTAATTACTTCACAAGTGAAAATGTTCGTGCAACCCAAAGCCTTGCCCATTTTTGGTGAAACTGCCAGTAAAATCTGAGTTCTCTCAGGAAAAGGGGTGAAACAAGAGTAACCTTCTCCAAGATTCGAAGGGGTTTATTGAGGAGTGGCTTTGCCTTCTTTTCAGGTTTTGGGGTTTAGGTAATCATGGAGAGTTCCACAACTTTTGTTTCATTGTGTGATTAGATAAGGCTTTTCAAAAAGACAGTGGGAAACACATGCTCGTCACCTTTTTTCCTAGGGGACGTGAGGAATTTGCCCCATTACATTCCTGTTCAGAGACAGAAAACTTTACAGTATTACTATCAATTAAGTGGTAAGCATTGAAAACTACTGACAAGTTTCTGTTCTGCACGCATGGTAACATTCTCTTTCATGCTGCATGGCCTTGTCTAACAGAAACACCAGTGTGATAGACCCGGGAGACTACGCATATAAAATTAAAAATTGCAAAAATACAATCTGGTGGTGTTTTCTTCTTTGGTATGATTTTTATTTCTTCCACCTTTGAGCATCTGTAGGTTTTTCCTGCAATTTCTGCAAAAATTTGAATCAATTTTGCAGAGTTAGGATCACCATAAAAATGTGCTAATTCTGCAGATATTTGAACTGTGACATTCCCATCCAGGTGGAATTTTTAAAAATTAAATTTTGTACAACTGTCAGTGCAGAAACTTTTTTCCATCGGTTTTCTTATTATTTAAGAAGCTTGAGTACGTGACTCTGTGTGTGTGTGATCTCTGCTATTTCAAACACTATAGTATTGAGGAAGCCTAACCTTCTTATAGACAGAAGTTTGCAGAGAGTTCTTGTATTTATCTCTCTTTATCAATTTTATTTATAAGTACAGCTTCACTCCCACCTGTAAATAAATAAATACATACATAAACAAGCAAATGCTGGGGTTTAGCGTGCTGGGGAGGCGTGAACTAAAACTGAATTTGTGCAGCTGAGGATCTATGCACTAAGCTGAACATAATTGCCTCTAGTTCCTGTGCACAACATCTAATTTGTAGGTTTAAAAGTCCATAAGTGCTCATTGCCATGATGGATCATAACAGCTTTTAAGGCCGTTTTCAGCACCAATGTTGTAAAAGATATTAATTTAAAATTACTCTGCATACATGCATTTTTCCCTGCCTGTGACAGGCCATCAGTACTGACCACTGTAATGAAGGGAATCTATTATGGACTCTCTTGTGTTCTCAGGGGAGAAATCACATAGGAGAAATAAAGGGAACCATGTGCAAACAAAATTTTTTTCTGTTCTGCTAATAGCTGATAGCCTTGAGCTGAAATAAGGCAGGAATAAGGTAACCTAGTACCTCTTCCCCCTTACTAGGCTCCCACAGCGTGGGAGCTTAAACCCAAACTGGTGCTATGTCTCATCTCCATCAGCCCCATTTCAGGCTGTGAGGCAGAAGGGCCTAGGGTTCTGGCAAGCCTGCTCTGACTCATTGCATCTGTGCCTAGGTACTGCAGATAGTAGAAACTTCCATCAGGGGTCTCTGGCTAGCAGATGATCTTTGCACATCATGCTATCAATACACAGGAATTCAGAGATGTCTGCAGAAGCAGTTGCAGCTTTCTCACTCTCTTGCTATAAGGGGCAAATCTGTCACATGAAGACACTGGCTTTTGACCACAGCGTGTCAGTACTGTGAGCCCTTGCATGGACATCCCAACCACACCATAGTGCTAAGCTCCCTGGAATGATCCCACCTGTGCATGTAGAGCATAAAAGCACCAGTTAGAAACAAAAAAATCACCACGTTCTGGTGGTTGGGACCACAATTTTAGCCAGGCTGGTGAAAGTCACGGCTGCTGGATGCTGTGGAAATTACAGGACCAGGTCTGGAAGATGCTTGTGAGAGGTGGCAGGCAGCCACATTCCCTCTGTCTCTTTTCATGGCTAGTGTGTCTGTAGCATTTGGGGAGTGACTGCATGTGTGTTGGAGGGTGACAGGATTGGAGACCACATGCAAAACTGCAGGCTGCTGCTGCTGGTAAGTCCTTCATGTTTAAAGGGGGCTTTGCTTAGAGGACCCTGTCTGACTCTTGACTAGACAAGTTTGGTAAGTCAGATGAGGAGCAGATACACTTGAAAAGCACAAGTCTAATAGCTTGGGGTTTGGGGTTTTTTTCAGGCTCTGAAGTGTGACAGCAGGAGAGACGAAATCTCAGTGACAAAAAGCCAAGCCCTGCTCTGAGGAGGATCTGTCTTCTGCATTGCACAGGCACAAAAGATCATGAAGAGAGGTGGTAGCTTGAGGGGACAGGTTAGCAATGTGCTTCTTTTGCCAAAAATCAGGTCCTCTCCTCAGCCTGTGAAAGCTGCTTGCAGCCCCCTCCTTGTCTGCATGGGGATCCTTTCTGTATAATGTGAAGTGAAGGGGATGGAAACCCCCATTTTCCCTGCACAGTGACTATTTCAGCTTTTAATAAATACTCAGGGTATGTGTACAAAGTATGTGCAATGTATGTAGCACATGTTTAGTGTATAATGATAAATTACTGTGACATCTGTGGCAGAAAACAGGCACATACAGCTTATTTATAGTGCAGTGTATGTGGCACAGCATAATGTTTCTCTCTCACAGATATATATGGTATATTACCCATACACTTATCATGTATATGCTTGTTTACATACTTACTTTTTTTTTTTGTGGGGAAAAAAAGACCAATTTTTAAGATTCTGTGTCATAGGTACATTACATAGTATGCACAGGTCAGAAAATTGGTTTGATAATTTAACCGTTTGGGGAATTAAATTAGAAAAATGTAAATGGCCTAGAGCCTGAGAAACCCAAGTCTCGTATTCGGAAGTAATCTAAGAAGAAAGTCCCGATCATGTGAATGAATTCTGTACTGCTTTTCTGAACGGAATCTGATTTTATAGATAAAATTATTTAAGTATTGCAAAATGTTTATTTATGGTCTCTCTCTGTCAGAATGTGATGATCTGAATTTTTGAGACACACAGATAACAGCTCTAGTAGGACCTTAGATGTCAGTCCCACTGCTAGAAAAATAAAAAAAAACCTACTCAAAATTCAGCTTAAATCTTAAGTGTTGTCTGCCTTTGATTTTGTGAAAATGTTTGTGATGGGAGAATAAGGCTCTTTAAGGTCTGTGTTTTGTCAGACAGACCTGCAGTGCATGCAGACTCCTAGTATGGCTGTGTTTCCATGAAATACTTTTTGTGTGGTATCATTTTTTTCAGTAATGCTTTGAGTCATAAGACATAGATTAGTGCATCCTTTCCCAGACTAGTGCCAGCAAAGCCTTTATCCTGTGCCCCAACATGGACTATTCTGTAAATGCTACCTTTTATTAAATAAATATCTTGGAACAATTGCAGAGGGGTTTAATAATGTTATTGGCACTCCAGCTTTCTCTCTCTAAAGCCAGATGACTTGGGGCTCTGTAAACACTGGCAACAGTTTCTTCATGTCAGTAGCCTTATTGACTTCAACTCTGTACAGTACCTATAGCAAAACTGAGAGTGCACCTCAACCACATGAATAGGTTCTTTTTTCCCCACTTTAAAACCTTTCACCATACATCATGCTGTCATAATTTTCTGTTATAAGAAAGCTCAGGAATTTCCAGGATGACAAGCAAGCATCCCGCAGGAAAGCAAGAATTCTTGCCTCACTCCGGGGAAAACTCTCCACAGAAACCTCTCCACTCTCAATTTACCTCACAAAATATCTTCAATCTGGTCCCAAGCAAGCCTTGAGTTGAGCATTGGCTATTGCACTTCTAGAGAAGTCAGCAGGCCTAAAATGAGGATTTAGCCAAACAGCCTTGGGCAAGTTTCAGTGAAGTTTCGATAGTTTTCTGTATAGGATTCCTAATGTGATGTTATTACTAGGAGCTGGATTTCAGCTGCTGGCAGATGACATGGTGGTGGTAGTGGTAGTGGTGGCCCCAGGGTAGTTGAGGACTTAAAGTACCATAGACCTTTAACCACCTGCAGAATCAGGAGTTTTGTGGGACAAGAGGGAATTTTTACCTGGTGGGTAAAATTAAAAAAGAAAAATAAATAAACAGGAAATATTTTTAGCTGGTTTGTGCCTGGGAATAGGGATAGCAAAGCCAACAGAAGGGTATGAGATGGGACAGAAAATGTAGGTGACTATGTCTGGAAGGCATAAAAAGATAATTTAGTATGCAGCTTCGCAATTTATCACATACCGATCACCCTACAAGTGTTGTGGATGAGTGTGTGCAAACATGCAGAATGATGCTGAGGGCATGTGGATACACATGAGCCCACGTGGCCACAGGGAACCTGCTGCGGTGCCCTCAGTACCACCACTGTCACCACCCCCTCCATCATCTCTCTGGGGCTGGAGGCAACCAGGTGCTCCCAGTAGGTTTTACGCCTCCCGGGCACAGCGATAGGAGCAGCATACTCCCCTATATGCCTGTCAGCTAGCTTTGCTCTCCCGAGCAAGGGAGTGCAGCTGGCACTGGCTTTTCTCGCTCACTGGGGTGCAGGCATTGCTCAAGCAAGCCACTGCCAGCTCCTTCCTCACTGTCTCTGGGCTCTCTCTCTGCGCAGCACTGGGGAGGCAGACACTGTCCTCCCCCTTACTCAACATCCTGCCGCTGTAAAGAAAACAGATGTTGCCAATCCCTCCAACCTGACAGGGCTCCCTTGCATCTGTGCAGCTCTCTCCGAAAGCAGTGTGGCCAAGCAGTTTTGACGATGTCTGTGGAGGGATGGCAGGGCAATTGGCACCTTCTGGAGGGTGGCATGCAAAAAGCCCCTAGTCTCCACATGGTTTTGCCTAATCTATTTTGCAGAGCAAGGGCCAAGACCAGGACTGGGAATGGGGGCTGACTTCAGGCCTGTTGCTGGAGCTGTCCACAAAGCTTTGTTAGTAGGATACATGTTTCCGTGGGGGATGCTTTGCTCCTCCTCTTGGTGCACAATGAGAGAGCATACTGCATCTCATGACCTGCACCCCACACTCCATATCCCACATCCTGCATCCCTCATCCTGCATGCTATTATGTCAGGCCTACACTTGCACCCTGCACTCCACATCCCACGTGGGACTCAACATAAGGAGGACCAAGCCCCCTGTCTATTACCACTAGATGCACTTCCTTAGTGCTGGGAAAATTAGAGGAGCCCCGAGCTGCTTTAATAACAGGCTGCCCTGCGTGATCAGGGCAGTCACAACAGAAGGCATGGTTGGCAGTGTCAAAGGA
>WEKX01027520.1:62563-123474 GCA_013390025.1 Pitta sordida
GTCTCTTTACGGGTGCTAGATGGTGAGTTGGACTAGATGATCCTTGTGGGTCCCTTCCAACTCATAATATTCTGTGATTCTGTGATTCTGTAATAACACTGGGGTAACGCTGGCCATTGCCGAGCACTCAGTTTCGTGCCAGCTCTGAGGAAAACCAGCGTGAACATGCAGACAGAGCAGCATCCCCAAGGGCACATCCTGCCTGGCCCAGTGAGCCCAGGACTGGGATGTGCCTCCTTCACAAGCTGGGCTGTTAACAAGCACCTGACAGTGTGTCTGACCTGAGTCAGCGCCTGACTTCCCTCACTGCCGCCAAGGCTGGAGGAAATTTGGGAGGCAAAGTCCCTCCCCGGACTGCCAATCCCTTTGTTGGAAGCTAGGAAGAAAACCTGTCAAAGCTGAGGAGGAGGAAAGGTGTGCCAAAAACTGAATTGCAAAGTAGAAAGGTAATTTCGACTTAGCCAAAGTGTCCTGAATTTCTTAGTTGGGAAAATAAAAAAGCAGGGTGTGAATCTGCAGCCTAAGAGCCTTTCTGAAAGTGTCAATAATTTCCATATACAAAGAATTTATTTTAGTCTGGGATTTCAATGTAAAGCGATTCGACTA
This sequence comes from Pitta sordida, assembly GCA_013390025.1. Taxonomy (NCBI): domain Eukaryota; kingdom Metazoa; phylum Chordata; class Aves; order Passeriformes; family Pittidae; genus Pitta; species Pitta sordida. The sequence goes on from WEKX01027520.1 coordinate 63,170, forward strand.
TGGTAAGTAGGACCACTTTATTGCTGTTCACAAATTCACATGCATTTATTCTGCTGAAAATTTGATATAGGGCATTTTTTGTATTCCCATTTATCGCTTGCCAAGAAATAATTAAGAATAGGAGCTAGAAGATTAATTTTAAATAAAAAATCTTCTCAAATGAAAATGTCAGGTCATAAAAATTCCTTTTAAATCATAACAGCATATAAATCTTTGAAATTAACCATGTAATTACAATGTCTATCAACTTTTACCTTGAGCTTTGAGCCTCTCTTTTTAATCTCCCATTCTTTTTTAATGAATAGCTATTTTGAAATTAAAAAGTACTGTTCATTACACATGCCCCACTATAATAGGGTTTTTATCATATTTGCTCTATTTAAAAATACTTGCTACTTTGTAATTATTCACACGCCGATCCCTTCCTATATTGAGTAGAAAATAAAAAATGAAATAGAAGTCAAAGGTGCTTTAGAGCTGAATGATTTACACAATTCATTAAGGACGGTGATTTTTCAGTTAGCATCAGATTAAATGGTTACTTACTCTCAAATAGCCCTTGGGGAGTTGAATTGCTGGGTAGCAAACAGATTAAAGTTTGCATTGAAAGAAAAATTGAATTCAGAGGTAATCAATAGCATAATAGGGGCAGTGAGTGGTGCCTGCTGCCTGAAATGAAATTACCATATTTTTAATCTTAATTTTCCACTCTGTTTATCTGACAGTGTGGATGTGCAATCCAAACAGATAATGAGAGAGTGGGATATTGACACTGCTGTCCTCTGGAGTGCTTGTTTTCAGTGATTAAATGCTGTGATCTGTGATTACTTTGTGCAAGGATGTCAGAACTGCTGGCCAGGACTATGGGAGGGACACTAGCTCAGCAGCTGTAGCTCTCTGGTCTCTCAGGTCCTAATGTCTGAAATTCATTTTCTGCTGGCTATATGGGAAGGGGGGGAAATTACCTCTTTATGTATATACTTCTGCTGCACAAATTACAATAATTAATCCCATTACTATTGTTGTCCTGATTCAGAAACGTTTAATTAGATCAATATGTAGTGCACCCTCTCTGTAAGTGCTACATTAATGAGCTGCCCAACTTGCAAGGGATAGTAAGACATGAGTTATTATACAAAGCATGACTAGCAAAGTTTGGAGGTAAAGTGAATTATCTTTGTAGCACAAGAAGAAGGATAATGGAAAGTGTGATTGTACCAGAGATCCAGCAAAGCCAGTTGGTGCAGATATATGGAAATCTGAAATGTAAATAATACCCATTGTAAGTATAGCATCCACAGTCTTTTAAAATGCAAATGCAATGATAGAGATGTTTTTGTAAAAAGCATAGAAGGAGCTGGGAACAAAACATGATTTAAAAATTGTAATACATTAACATAGCTAACACAACTAGAATGCAGAAAAATATAATGATGCAACCTCTTCTTGACAAACAACCCCTAAGAATTCTTAATTCCGTGGAGTATGGAAATCTTAAAATATTCCTGGTGTTTGTTGCTTAACACAAATGCAGTGCAATCCATTTGCATTTTGATTAGAACCAGCAAGATAGCATGTTCATTATCAGGGCCTGATCCTGCCTGATAATGGGATTACTGGCATGCAGGTTGTTTGTGTCCCTCAGACTTTCAAGGATCATGCCCTGGAAACAGAATTTAGGAAGTTTGTCAGTGTGTGCATACGTGCCCATGTGATGGATGGTTGGGTTACTTGTATGTCAGGCCTTGGCAGTGTATTTATTTGCAACAGCTATCGTTCTCTGGAGAATTAACATCTCTCTAGAATACACTTTCCACATTTGATTACAGTCTTGTATTTGACTTCTTGCTTTTCCAACATTGCCACTGGGAGACTCTCCTTGTGCATCTTCCCAAACCATTGTAACAAGGACTATTTTTATCTAAGAGAGGTCATAACTTTAAATCTATTTTTAGGTATTTTTAGTTTTTGTTTTGTTTTGCTTTAGTTTTTTCCATTTGTTTGTTTGACTGGGGTTTTTTATCTTTTACTATAATACTACAAAGGAGGCAAGGCTTTATTTCACAAGCACCTGGTGCTCACAGTCACTGTAGCAGCCAGTAACATCTGCAAGATTTAACTCCTCCTGAGAAAGAGCTGAAGGACTCCTGAGCCAGCACTGGGCCATTAGCACCAGACCCTCACTGTCTGTGAGTATCTGTATCTTCACGGGTGTCACATTTCTTGAGCTCTACTTTGAGAGATGGCAAGGAGGGCACATCTCACAGCAGATGGATCAGAAACGCCCCAAATTCAGACCATTCTTTCCTTACCTCTATAGATAAAAACATGCATATGCTAGGTGACTGGCAGATTGATTTCCATGGATAAAAGCTGTGGTCCACAAGCATTGTCATGTTTTGCCCCTCTATACTGATTTCTACAGGCTGGAGCAAGGATAGCTTGACAGCATGAGCTAACGTACAGCTGTTGCCTGATCAGGTGTTCTTCACCAAACAGGGTTGTCTTTGCTCTTCTCCCTGCAATCAATTCAAAGAGATGTCATAACATGCTGATTCATTCTTAATTTTACCTTCCCCCATGAAAAATGACTTCTTTATCTAGAGAACCCAAATCTTGAGAGCTCTGTAAGATCAAATCCCTGAAGGCTCAAAGAAAGCCCTGTGTTACTTACAGGGAGCATAAATACTGAAACAGCTGCTACTCCAAGAATTAATATAGAAAGTGGAAATCGCGACAGAAATACCACCCCACTATCAAAAACTGAAACGTGGCAAACAAAAGGAATACTTGTAGATATAAAATACATTTAAGGTATTAAACTGAAATTGATGACATGAGATTTCCTCTATTGCCTTCCTTGAAGAAGTATTTTACTGTTTGGTAAACTACTTCCAACTCCTGAGAAACTGATAGTAAAAGAGATTTCAGAGAGAAATTATAAAGGAAGATAAGTCAGAAAAAGACTTCAACACATGTGCGTGTCCTTCTTTTGGGGTCTAAATTACGCTCTGTGCAATTTGGTAAGAATTTCGCCTTTGATAGAAAGAAATATAACAGCATTTAACTCAATGCATGTTAACAGAGGTATCTGCACATATTTGTTAATCCCTGTTATTATTTTTCTTCAAAGTAAATCCTGATTGGTCATGTGTCTTTCATGATGCTATTCTTTTTCCCTTACTTAATGCTTATGCAGGGTGAAGGTTCTGATGCAACACTGCTGAAATCAGTGGAAGTTTTATTACTAGCTTCTGTGGGAGCAAAGACCAGAATCAATATCCACCTGGAGATTTCCACAGTCTTAATTCTGCAGTTGTGACCAATTCAATGAGAAGATGACTGAGACTAGGAGAGAACCAAGCAAACAGTTACTTTTTTAAGGGTATGCTTTTTTTAAAAAAATTTGTGTTTAGTTTTGGTGTTTTTTCTCATTTCAAACCTTCTTATTGGCTCAAATGAAGTAATTATATAAGCATTTCTAGTAAAAGTAGTCATGAATGGTAAATTAGAATGCCTTTTAAAACAAATATTTAACTATATGACCTTGAAATTAGCTTTTCTTTTCTTTGCAAATGCTTATGTCAGTAAAATTAAAATACACCACAGTGCTTGGGAAGTGAGTGTAAAAGAGGTATCAGAAGCAAATCCAGTTAAATGTTTGATCAGATATTCATGACACTGTTCACCCACATTTTGTAAGAAGACAGTATCCAAGATATTCACATAATTACAACCCATGCCTTCAGCAGACATTCAAGTTGACATTATTCTCATATTAATCTTTGAACAGTGCATTGAGGTGATACTTTGTCACTTCCATACGGTCAATGACAAGAGTTCCCCTCAGAATTGCCAATATCTCAGTGAGTCACTTGCTTTACCATATTTCTTCGAAACTGTTTTCTCCTGAAATTATTTTATTTGCTGTGTTTGCCACATCCATTAATACAGAATAAAATGGATTTATATTAGCAATATTTTTTTAAATTGGTAAAAAATCTTGACATGAGAAACTCTTGATTCATGGCATGGGGTTCATATTTGCTCTCCTTATTCCACGAACTACTTGAGATAAAGACGACAGAAAGATAGGTGTTTTCCATACTTACTTAGGAATTACAAACCTGCTGAAGTTGAGGAGTTTGCTTTAGGCTAGTAAAGTAAGAAACTGTATAGAAGAGACATCGGTGGCAGGAGCAACATGCTTGCAGGTTTCCCCCATATATTAACACCCAACTAACATTTATGGGAAATTATAAACTCAGATGTGAGCAAGACACTCTTTGAGCTTTCTTTAAAACATGGACATCTACAGTCATTTTTGCTCTTTACATTGTGTTATCTGTGTGTCCATCAAACTCTTATCATCACTTTAAAATGCTGATCTCTGAGACTCAGCCATATTGCCAATAAACACCCATTGAAATGGAAAGTGGCTAAAAAACTGTTTGAACTCCTTTCCTGTCTTCTAACTATTGAGGTATAGTCCAAGTGAATGCCGGGGTTTATAAGAGTACAAAAGATTTCTCCTGCCCACGTACCTGCAGTCACCACTTTAAGTATATTGAGCTTCAGAGCACACAAAGGAGAGGCAGAAAATCCAAACCAATCTCTCCCCTTTCACTCCTTAAATCCTGACATGCTCCATCACCTCTTCAAAATAGTGAGCTGCCCTTCCCCAAAATGGAGAAAAGAAACAAGATCAAATGCAAAACAATGAAGGACGGATAATCTGATCTTTAAATAAGGAGACATGTTGCTTGGGGCTTAAGCAGGGTAAAGTTTCACAATGATGTCACCTTCTTCTGAGAACGTGACCCCCGTGAGAGGTGAAGGGTGAAATATAAATACCGCTAATCCATTGTGTTTGTATATCTCTTAAATATGTGCCAAGTTTGGCATGACTGACTCCACCAACTGTCTGGCAAACTAGGAAGTCTTCACTACAGGCTTTGAATGAGCAGTGTTCATGGAAAGAAAACTGCTGATTTTTTTTTTCCTGAGCGAAGTACAGCCCATTAATATATTTTCTTTAAAAATGGACTTATTTTTCAGTTTCATTTCTGACAAAACTATCTGATTTTTCACAGGCAAAGCCAGATGAACCATTGTTTTTCAGGCAGACAGCAATATCCTCCACATATAGTGGTTTCCCACATTCTAAGTAAAAATTCATGTGTGTGAAGTTCACTGTTTTTTTGTTTTTAAAATCTGCTCCAATCCACACATCAAGGCATTCAGGAAAATCATGTTGCCTGTGCAATAGAGGCTCTTGGAGAGGCTGACTGACGCCATTGTCTCCTCTTGCCTGGCTGTCTACATGTTGATAAAGGTGGAAGAGGGCTACAGTGGTAGAGATCCCTATTTTCAGGAGACACTAAGAAAATATATTGAGAAGAGAAAATTTTTAAGAATTTTAAGGATGTCAGTGATTAATATTTTATTGTTATTTGGATATCCTTGAAGAAAACTGTGTCTCAATGTAGTGGTGGCAGAAAGGAAAACTAACAGACAAACCACAGTCTAAGCTCTTTTTATTATCCATGTGATACCTGTCTACTTTTGAGACCAACAACATATGAAGCACAAATATAGATTGGATTTTAATAATATCATTATCTAAAAGCACAAATGTTTATAGACATAAGAGCTGATAAGGAGACAAGCCCAGTACTGTTCAACATCTTTATCGATGACATGGACGAGGGAATTGAATCCATCATCAGCAAGTTTGCGGATGATACTAAGCTGGGGGCAAATGTTGAACAGCCGGAGGGTAGGAAGGCCCTCCAGAGGGACCTTGACAGGCTGGAGAGATGGGCAGGCTCTAACAGTATGAGGTTTAACAAGACTAAGTGCCAGGTTCTTCACTTTGGCCACAACAACCCCATGCACCACTATCGGCAGGGGGAGGAGTGGCTAGAGACTAGTGAAGTGGAGAGAGACTTGGGTGTACTGATTGATAGGAAACTCAACATGAGCCAGCAGTGTGCCCAGGTGGCTAAGAAGGCCAATGGCATCCTGGCCTGCATCAGGAACAGTGTGGTCAGTAGGTCCAGGGAGGTTGTCCTTCCCCTGTACACAGCGCTGGTCAGACCTCATCTTGAGTACTGTGTGCAGTTCTGGGCTCCCCAGTTTAAGAGGGATGTTGAGCTGCTTGAGAGGGTCCAGAGAAGGGCAACGAGGATGGTGAATGGACTGGAGGGTAGGCCCTATGAGGAGCGACTACAGGAACTGGGACTGTTCAGTCTGGAAAAGAGGAGGCTCAGAGGGGACCTCATTGCTGTTTACAACTACCTGCGGGGAGGTTGCAGCCAGATGGGTGTGGACCTCTTCTTCCAGGCTGACGACACCAGAACGAGAGGGCACGGCCTCAAGCTACGCCAGGGGAGGTTCAATCTTAACGTTAGGAAGCGGTTTTTCACAGAGAGAGTAATTGCATATTGGAATGGGCTGCCCAGGGAGGTGGTGGAGTCACCATCCCTGGAGGTGTTTAAGAGAAGACTGGACGAGGAGCTTAGTGACATGGTCTAGCTGGGGGGTGTAGGGCTGGATGACGCTGGGCCCCTTCCGGCTCGGAGTGGCCTGCTAGACTGTGAGGGATCTAGGTTGGTGTTATGCTCTGCGATGTGCTCTCGGTCTCTGTACGGGTGTTAGATGGTGAGTTGGACTAGATGATCCTTGTGGGTCCCTTCCAACTCATAATATTCTGTGATTCTGTGATTCTGTGAAGAAGCTGCTGCCCTGTTTCACAGAATAGAAGCAAAATCAGTGCTCTACCTCTTGGGGCAGGGAATTTGTTCAATCCAACATTTCTCTGCAGAGAACTTTACTGAGAGGGACACTGAGAGAAGGAGGATGTGGGAGAAAGGAAAAATAATCACCTATTTTTTAGAGGAAAGAGAAGAAATTTTTGCAAATTTTGGCAAAAAGGCTGTAGTACTTGAGGCAGAACTTTTTCATGCAAAGGCAGATCCTGCAAAATCCTTTTCTGGGAACTTGAGAAATGTTTTTTTGCCCTGGTCCTATGTAGCCAGGTCTGCAGGCATTTCTGTTTCTCTCTCACTCATTCTCTCTTTTTGATTGCACCAAAAACGTTTCCTGTTTTTACTGATAAGGGCTTTTACAACTCATTCATATCCAGGCTTTCAATCTTTATTTTAAATAGTTGTCCACTAGTTTTGACTGGGCAAAGTATTCATATGTTCCATGCTAAATTTGTGCACAGGTACTCCTGGAATTTTTACAGTGCCTCAAAGATTTGCATGTGATGATCTCAAGATTATCAATCAACACTGATTCTTTTTATTTCTCCAGGTTCTGACTTTGCCTTGCAACAAAGACATTGTTAGTTTCTGTGGTCTGCACAGTACTTGTCATAACCAAATCCTAATCCAAGGAAGAGGCTCCTGGTTTCTCTCATAGTATCAATTCAGTAACGCCTAAAGCTACCTAAAGGCAAAATATTTGTACCTCACTTTGATACTGTTCCCGTGTTCATGCATATGTGTATCAGTCTTCACTACAGAGATCCTGAGGAGCAGGAACTGTCCCTATGTGCAGGAAGATGGGTGAAAGTCACATAGTGACTGACTCATGTGCATGAACATGTTCCAGAGTGATTTTACATGTCTTAAAACATTGAAGGCATCCATGTGGGCTAGCAGATATGACGCAGGATCTACAGAACCCACTATGGAGAGGCTGTGGAGGCTAGGTAAGGTACTCCAAAGCAGCTGATATGACCCTGTGCCTCCCTCAGTAGGTTGTGAACCCCAACAGAGCATCTATCTGTGAGCTGTGCCAGGTTGAAGCATGGGTACTCCTTCACCCAGGCCACAAAGCCTGCCAGCAAGCAGCAAAAAAGTACTCAAGGAACATTAAAGTTTCAGCCTAAATATTATTTAGCTGTTATTCAGCCACTGACTGCGTCTAGACTACAGGACCTGGGAGTGCTGCCAAACGCCTGCACATGGCGTGTACCTACCCTGCTGCATCCGGTCTCCAGCCTGGGGTGTGATGTCCGTGTTTGCTGCCTACAGTGCCCAGCCCCACCAGGAGCCCAGGCACACTCTCAATCAGCACTGAATTTGGGTGTCCATGACCATCGCTCTGGAGAACCGGAGGCTCAGTGGTGACCTCATTGCTGTCTACAGCTACCTGAAGGGAGGTTCCAGTCAGGTGGGTGTGAATCTCTTCTCTCAGGCTGCCAGTACCAGAACAAGAGGACAAGACCACAAGCTATGCCAGGGGAGGTTTAGACTGGATGTTAGGTAGAGCTTTTTCACAGAGAGAGTGATCTCTCAGTGCACTGATACGCCCAGGGAGGTGGTGGAGTCACCATCCCTGGAGGTGTTTAAGAAAAGACTAGATGAGGAACTCAGTGACATGGTCTAGACGATGGGAGGCTTGGATGGATGCAGCGTGGTGCCCATGGTTGCACACTTCTGGGTTCGATCCCCGTGGGTTCGATCCCTGGGAGGGCATTTGCTTGGGAGTTGGACTAGATGATCCTTCCAACTTGGAATAACCTGTGAACCCCACAAACACACAACCAAAGGTTATTGAGGACATGGCCTCCGTCATCGAAATAGAAGCAAATGACTTTATTTTCCAAATACTTTTATAGTCTCCTCAAATGCTAGGTTGGAAATGTTGAATAACAGACTTCTAGACATGTTAACAAAATGTTAATTAAATAATGTAGCAAACTTTGCTTTGAGAAACTAGCTTTGAGAAACTAAGCAGGTAGCTGAACTCAGCCTATGGTAAAGTTAAGCAATATTTAGTGATATTTAGTGGACAGACATCAGTTACCCACATTGACCAAAAGCTGTAACTCTGTGTGCTGAACCACAGATATGGATCAAGCAATCAAATACAAGCGCGTCTCATTAGGCAAAAAAATATGTTGGTTCACTACTTAAAATTCAACTGTTTTATTTGGTGACTCAAACTGCAGAACTAAATTGGCACAAAAGTATTATTTTTGGTCTCTATACATTTAAGGATATCTCCTGGGATGGTCTCAACATCTGAAGTACAATCTAGATGGCATGGTTCACTCTGTATATGGACTAAACCAAGAAAACTGCGAAGAGAAAGGAAACCTTTCCTGGGAAATACAAGAATGGGGAGCAGGAATCAATGGCAGTCTAAGGACAAAGACAAGGCATGTGTCAAAAAGCAAGAAACTTGTGTTGCTTGAGTAAATCAACTTATATCACAGTAGTTTTGCAAGGTTGGTGTATAGCACTCAATTTAGAAGTGCATGACAAAACCAGCGCAGGTTCATAAGGCCAGAGTCGCATTTCTCTTTGAAATATATGTGCTAGTTGAGGGTGAAATTTACCCAGACACCAATGAGAGAAGGGAAGAAGCTGTTAAAAAGATTTATCTGATCACAAAACATACATCTAAATGAACATCTCCCTTGACCAAGATGAAATTTCAGAGCAGCCTTCTCATGTGTGGCCATCTACGAGTCAGGAAAGAGAAAGTTGGTATGGATGTTTGCTGCCAAGTAGAAGGAAGCTGCTCATAAGCCTTTGCAGCTTCTCCTCAGGTTCAGGTCTATGCACTGCGCAAAAGTCGCATACTGCATCAAGATCTCTGCTTCCTGAGCGCAATGTAACAGGGACACTGCAGCTGACACCTTCATCTTAGCAGCAGGTCCAGACCCTGAGTTTGTTTTGGGGAACAGAACCTACCCTATGGTCAGAAAACCACTGAGTTAGCATAGACAAAAGGACCTCCCATCATCACTTTGTGGTTCATGGTGTGATAACATTATCTCGGGGCTTTGCAATGCAGCCTCCAGAGGAGACCAAATAAGCCACATCATCTCAAGACATTCCAAGTGCAACCCATCTGCACTTTTTTTTGGAATTGTCATCTAATTTCCAGCACTGAACAGTAGCTATACTTCAGACATGGACCCATTTTAGCTGTGAAAGGAGAAAGGAAATTCTCTCACTGTTCAGGTGGCTGTTCTGCCTAAACCTTGTACATATATACCTAAACTTTGTAGGTATAATACAGAATTACTGGATAGATTTTTTTTCCCCTGGAGTAAAATCTTGCTGTCAATCTAAGAAAAACAATCTGGAACTGAGACACCTGCCAAAATATTATTTTCATTAGGTACTGTATTTCACTTGAGCTTGACTTTAAAAGGACATATGTGCCTGTGTGCGTTAGAAAAATTATAGATTTAACTGTGGAAAGTGGAGTCAGCAGTCATGAAAACTTTTACCATGTGACAAGTATATAACCTCCCTGTAACACCAGACCATAATATATAATATATTGCTGAGAACTGAGCAGAAAGGAGAAAATTAGTCATTTACAAGTACTCCCTTGTGTCTTACCTTTATTACAGAAAGGTTTTGCATAAAGTCTGTCTTGCCTGCTTTAAGTGTGCCACTCTGCAAATGAAAAAGAGGAGGATTGCCCAGGCAGTGGGCTTTCTGAACACAGGTTGTAATTTCTCTCCCTGTTAATAGTGAGTCCTGTGAAAAAGAAAATAATTCACCCAATGTGGGGCATGTAACCTACTGCATGTGCAAGTTAGCAGGGATACAGAGCCCTGATGACTCCAGCAAATGAGGGGTTAGAACAACTAACCTGGGTGGCTGTATGTTTTACAGGTATCACTCATATTTGGTTCAATACATAACAGCACTTCACAGGCATTTGATAGACTAAGGTGTTTAAAATTTTACTTACTATGATTGTGGAGCTATAAGGGATAATTCTTCCCAGGCACTCGCAGTGGTAGTAAATATTTATATTTATATTATAGTGGTGTCCAAAGGAACCAGTAGGGGAGTGTTATGAATAGAACTGTATAAAAAAGAAAAGATATAATCCCTTCCCTGTGGAGTTAACCATTTAGAGGACACAAATAAAAGGTAGAAGAATGTGAAGAAAATGTACATGTAAATGAGAACAGCAATGAATTGAGGCACCTTTGTGAGTTGCAAGATTTTTTTTTATTATTCCTTTAAGGAAGAGATAAAGATGCCTAATGGTTTCTACCAAGTCACTTGTACATTCTAGGGATCTAGAACTCATTTCTCTTCCAGAAAAGGGAGGTAATAAAATTTTTCTTTTTTTTTTTTTAAGAGAAGAAGGAGGAAAATATAAATCATAGTAATTTCTGCTTCTTTGGATGTGGAAATATTTGACCAGGATTTTATCACCCATAATATTAAGGAATGAGCCATAGTTTGCAAGTCATGTTCGATACATCCAAGACATATTGGAGTTTCAGCTGCTGATGACTATCATACATGGTTTTAGAATGAGACTTACATGCATAGTATGTGAGCTGTGACCCCTGGGAGGGACATCCACCGCTCTCCTCTAGGGGCTGTGTAGAAAGCAGACCTCCCACAAGGGCACATATACAGCTGATTAAAAATTCCCGTCCCCTTACAAAAAAAGAAATTAAAAATTCATGGTTAAGCTATGCCTCTCCTTTCCAAGCCCTGGTGGAATAGAGGGAGGAGGAAGGTCACTCGGGGCTGGGCCGGTTGACATTGCTCCTGGAATGGAACCTCTGTGGCATTACTGTGTGGCCGAGAGAGGTGAGTCAGGAGGGGAGCTGCCCCTCTCCCAAACCAGTCCCTGCTGTCCATGGGACAAGCTCTGGTGGTGGGTAAACCTTAGGAGGAAAGAAGAGCATTCAGATTTGGTATTTAGCTCCTGAGTTTCTCTCTCTGTATTGTTGATTGTTTACCAGTTAAGAGTGGAGTTCTTGGGGTGGATATTAGCAAAGAAGGAACTAATTAGGCAACTTCTGTAATCCTGTCAACGCTGCTCTGGCTTGCTGGTACAGGCTAAGGCATTTTCACATTTGATTCTTCTTTATTCTGAGCATTTTCCAGGTAATAGGGAAGGGGAAGAAAATGACAACCTTTTAAAACTACCTCCTTCTAACTTACCTTGACAGAGAGGTGAAACTGCTTTTTCTCATGTTTTCCTGGTGTAATTCTCTCCCTCTCTTTTCCCTTCATTTCGTGTCAACATGTAATCCTGGAACTGCTGAGTGATATGATCTAGATGTAGATTCTAGGTTTAGTTGGACTATACGTTGGACTAGAGGATCTTTGAGGTCTTTTCCAGCCTTATCTATACTGTGAATACTGTGCATACTGTGATTTGAAAAGGCCCGTTTTGTACATATCTGTGTCTTATAAAATGTATTCTTCATCACTCTTCAGGAAAAAAAATTGTCCTAAGACAGTGAAAGCAAAGAAGGGCTTCAAGCAACACAGTAACAGTTTCATTGTTTAACTTAAATAATGAAGGCTTTGGTGTTCTGGTTTGTATTTTTAAATGCTGGAAGTAAAATATGGTAGTGATGTATGAGTTATGACAATGTCACTTATTCTTTTTCTGCTTAAGAGTCAATATTACAGCAGTGTTCTGGGCTACAGTGCTCTTAGCTATGAGCAATATTGATTAGCTAGATTTGGGACATAAAGACATAGAAAAGAAGGATGGCAAGGAAGACAAATGCTGGTTTGTGTTCTGCTTTCTGGAAAATTTGATTCTTGCTTATTGTAGTCTGTCCTTTCCCAACATGACAGAAGTAAGAGTTGATTAAAGACACAAAGAGCATGCACAGCCATAATATACATTTGGGAACTTAAATTTTTTAGTTTAAGAGACATAAATAAAGAAAAAAGTTTCCTCCAGGAATTTAAACAAAACTTCTTTGGATTTTGTGTGTTCAACATTATAAGCAGAAACCTCATTGCTCAAAAGCAGAAAAAAACTTTAAAAACTATAGCTGCAGGAAAGGGAAGAAGGAGGTTTAAATTTCTGAGACACAATGGCTTTGTCTAACCACTTGTTTCTTTTTTGATGCTACAGAGAGCTACTCCCTTGGAAAAGGCTGTTTAGCAGTGGAGTGGCTGTTTCTAAATTACCGATAAGGGCATTCTCCTTCCGGTTGAGTAAGGTTGGAAGTGTGTCTCCTCATCATTCCCTCTCTGGATGTGCTTTTTGTCTCTCTCCTTTAACTGTTGTTTCTGCTTATGACATGAACCCCATCTCTTTCTCCTGCGATAAGTTTTCATTATATCTGAGTTTAGTACTATATTTTTAAAGTTCCCTTTTTGGTCACAATTTCTTGTTTAGTCTGTGCACACAAACAATAACACCTCACAGCTAAAAACATTACACTAGACTTTTCTGTTTTCTAGCTCAGAAATAAAATACTACAGCTGTGTTTGCAAGTGTCAAGTGAAGGAAAAAAACACAATACAAACCCAATACAATAAAATAAAATGGAAATGGTAAAAACTATAGCAGGATTAGGAAGTTTTGATTATTCATACGATTATGAGCAGCTTTAATGTGAACTTTTTACATAGTCAAGCCAGTAAGATCAATTTAATCTGGGTGGGTTATTCTTCTCTTAGTGTAAAAGACCCTTGATTCCTTCTGTTGGCTCAGTCAGGGAGATCTTCAGCACAGTGATACACTGAGGAAGATTGTTGGAAGCCTCTGAAATCAGCAGGAGCATTTTAATTGACTCTGAATCAGGTCCCAACACTGTACATAACTACTGTCCTTTTGCAAAACTTTCTGTTGCTTGAAAACAGCTGAATTACCAAAATAAAACTCAATTTTCCCAGTTAAATATTCTGTGTGAATCCATTCTTTACAGAGAAAATATTTTGCCCGCTCTACATCTGCTGTGTATTTAAAGTCTGTAAGCGTTGCCATTTATAATTGCTTCATCATCCTTTGTTCAGGTGACCAATTATAATAAAAAATATTTTATGCATAAAACAGTATGAGACCCGTTTTTATACATCTCATTTAATTACTTTTTACTGTGACAAATCACATTGTTAGAAATGTACTAACAGATGGGGTGGATTTTAAAGTCGGTATAAATTATGACTCCTTAATTTTTGCAAGTGTTGAAGAATTTAATTGTCTCCATTCAGATTTTTGGCTTAAATCCTGTGGTTTGACTTGTTAGGATTCCAGACATGCAACACAAGGAGCAGAGAATTTCTGGACTGTGCAATGTCTTTCACGGGGAAAAAAACCCCTAAAAAACAAAGGTCCTGCGAAGGAAAGGAAGTTAGAACAAAAGGAGGGTCTGAACAGAAGTGCTCAAAATGGCCCGTCCTGGAGAGAGGGTTAGGATGTCGAAGGGCTCTCACTGAATAGTGCTGCTTGTTAGGGGCAGCAGAGGCAGAACTCTCTTGTGTTGCCCACATACCAGCTGCAATGACACAAAGGCTCTGAGTGTGACCCCAGTCCAGGAGTGGGGGAAACTCTTAGCCAAGTATAAAATCAGAACATAGGTAGCTGCAACTAGCTGTAAAACAGTGGAGAAACACTTCCATTTCCCTTTCCACTGACCTCCTGCAAACCTTGGCAGGTGGGCTACCATAGGCAAGACCATATTTCTCACCCACTGCTCCAAATCAAACCTGTAGCCACTCTTCTTAAATCCTCTCACACACTACCTTTGATATATCAGTCACATGCAGTTCTTTGTGGTGCTCATGATGGTTGTCAGACTGCCCTTAAACTGCCTGAACACCTCACTTCATGAGGTAACATCAGGACTCTTTGAGAAATATCTCCTTGATCAGGTGATAATTATAAAAATGTGTCAATAGGAAACAAAGAAACATCTAGATTTCACAGAGGATCTAATTGAGCATGACTGACCCAACTGCCTACATCTGTCCCATCAGTTCCTCAAGGGATGCCCTGCAATTTTTAACTTGTAGATCTGTGCTTGGCACACTGATTCCCCTTGTGGATCCTAAATTCCATTGTAGTACTCCCCAGATGTCTCCTCATGCCCTCACCTGAAGAAAGACTTGTGCCCACATTCTCTAGAGGGTGGAGGACTTATACCTATGTTTAAAATGAAGTAGAGATATTGGCACTTGCTGTTTACAGTGCCACGAATGCCTTCCCATGAGGCTTCATTCATACACAGAGTACACACTATACAAAGCAGGCATACAGGTGTGTGGAATAAGTTCCACTATGTGTGCTATTCTACTTCTGAAGATAAAAACCACATTAAGTTAAAGAGGATTGTCATCAAGTCCTAGCAGGTTACTAAGCTCATAGATCTTTGGTGATAAGGCTGTGGTGTTGACTAACAGGCTGTTGTTTTTCCCATGCCTGCCAATTTTGAAATGGATTAGAGAATTTGGAAACCCTGCATTTAGAGTTTGATTTTGGAAGTTCATCTGATTCAGAGATTAGGAAGCACTAGTACAGCATCTGTACCCATTATCTCATGATTTAAATGTTCTCTGTTTTACATTAGCTAATGATTTAAGTGCTATTAGATATCTTAATATGACATCCAATATGAAATAATCAACTAGCTTAGTGTAACATTGGTCCCATCAATCAAACTCCCTGTTCCTCACACAGCCTTGTTAATGAAATGTTGGTAAGAAAACCAAGAGACCCAAGTATGGCATCAAAATTAAGGGAGTGAAAGGTGACATTTCATTATTCTTTCTTTCTTCTTCTGTCTTTTTTTTGTCTTGGAGTCCCATTTCATTTCAACAAAGAGTCTAGAAGGGACATATGCTCAGAAAGTGTTTTATGAAACCTAAACTATCTGTCCTAACTATTATTTGTGTTTAAGCTGATTTGCTGATAACACAGCAACATTCATTGGAGAATAAAGTCATCATATCTTTTAAAAACATACCTGATGCTGGAGCTTGGCATGGTTTCTTTGAGAGAGGATCCTGGTAGGTCTTTGTATCCTTCTATTCCTTACGGTGAGGTGAGTGTCAGCTCAAAAAGTTGTAGTTTTAATGGAGCTAAATAAGGATCTTGTTCCTTGTGGTTTTGCCTGACTGATTTGTAGGTGAGGGTGAAAATGTGTGAATATGAATATAAAACATTGTTGCATGCAAGACTACAAAGTTGCTCTCAGGCCTCTCAGTGGAGTCCTCATTAAAAGATAATATACCAATAAATTAAAAACAAACCTGGTATCGTTGCATATTGTCATAGCAGGAAGCTGAACAAGGGGGAAGTGAACAGCATGGCAGGAACCTGGATCATTTAGTCACCTTCTTCTCCAGTGGCTAAAGCCTCCAGAAGGACACAGAAATCTTCTACTGATGTGGGAACTGACCAGGCAATAAGAAGAGGCCTTTGGAGGGAAAAGCTGGAGTGAAAGAAGGCTCACAATGACCCAGAAGGGGCCAGTGTTTGTTTTGTGGAGTTAGTTACGTTTTGTGAAGTTAATAATAAAGGTAAACCTCAGGAAAGGTTCAAAGTTGGAAAGAAAGCCTGTCTACACCTCTTCTGTTCAAAGCAGAGCAGGGACCCCAGCTGCTTAGAAAGTCACCCTTTCTTTCAAGCAATTTTGAGGTGAAAATTTGAGCCCTCTGTACAAACAATTACAGTTTTTCTAATTCCCCTTTAATTTGGGAGTATTCAGAAAGCTCTCAGCCCTTTTGCAGGTAGCTGGCAAACTATTTGCCTCTTTCATAAGCTCTTTTCTTTTGCTGAGAGATTAGGATTGAATCATATAATATACATATATGGATGAAGGACATTAGTTAATTCCAATTAAAAGATGATTTTTAACCTATTCTTATAATGATCACCAGAAGTACATAAACCTGCAGTAAGGATCTGGTTCTTTCAGTAGTCTTTCAGATCATAATGAAGTCTTTTTCAATTAGGCACAAGCTCCATTCAGTGCTATGAAAAAAGCCAAAGTCTCTGCTCCTTGTCTCAATGGTGTACTATGGCACAGCCAGCAGTAGTGGAAAGGCTTGAGATTGCTGGTTTTCTCCTCTCTAAAGATTTATGTGGTATTAAATAGGCAAAAAATGCATCATTCTGCTTGTGAAGATGAAGGACATTATAATAGGTTCAGACATTTTTGTGGAGGAGTCAAAATGTGGCACTGAATTCTGAAAAGTGTTTAATTAACAGCTTGGTTTTGCCAGACTTTTCTAGCGAAGAACTAACTTAGCTTATGGACTATAACTCCAAAAAAGAACTATTGATATGTTAATTGTATATGATTATGAATGGTTATTTATGGCATTGGATCTCTCTGCTAAACCAATTATGCTCTATTTGTGAGATTTGCATTATACTGCATCCATGGCGTTTAATTAAACTTCTATTTCTCGCCTTTCTTTCTGTTTTTCTTTTCCAGCCTTAAACATATGATAAAACACACTAAGTCAGTCTGTGCTTGAATCTAAAATCAACTATTCAATTGATCACCCTCACACACATCCTACTCTGTTTGTTATGCCCAGAAAATCTTAGCTGTGCCCCCTCAAACATTAACTAACCAGCTCATCAGCAAAAGCTCAATGAATTTTTATAGTTGTGTTTTATGTACTTCTAGAACTAGATGGAGCAGTCATTTAAATTTTATTAGTGAAAGCCATCTTGTCTATTTTAATATATGTTTAAATACATTTATACAAACATAAAGGAAATAGTTAACAACAGTGTAATGGCACAGCATGCTATAATCTCTGTATTTCTTTTGGTCTCCTTCTGCCGGCTAATAAACAGCATGCAAAGTCAACTGCATAACCAATGCTCTAATTCAGAATATATCAAAAGATTTGCGTGGGCGAGGTAAATTGGGCTGATAGTGAGTCAGGAGCTGGCTGGATCCCTCATTTGTTCATTCAGAGAATTTTTAATGTAGAACTAATTTTCAAGTAGTTGAATTTTTGCAAGGAAAATGACATCCTTAAGGGGGCAATTTAGCTGGAATCCCCTGAAACAGTTCAACATGTATTGCCTTTTCACAGCTGTTTTGTGTGGAAAAGGATCTTAGGCTTTCATTCCCTTGAGACCTTTTCTTCCTTTTCTGTAAGTGTATTACAAGTGCATCTATTAAACAAGCTGATAGGGTTAGTGGTGAAACGGGTTAAATCGCGATATGGAATATACTTCTTTGTTACTTCTACTCAAAGTGTCAGTGCCAAAAATGTTGGTTCAGGGCTTTTGATGGTTGAAGTGTTCAAAAGTGGTAGCAAACAGAACTACATATATCCATGCTCCCTGCAGCTCCTTGTGTGCCCTGCTTGCTGTACTATTGCTGGGGCAGACTGCTGAGAAACCACAGTAAGTTAAGAAGCGGATCTTCCAGTCCGCATATTTAAACACAGACATGCACATATATATGTTTATATAACTTCACTGTCTCTACTGAGGCAGTGGCAAACAGCATAGAGCCAGTTCTTCAGTTTCAGAACATAATAATACGTATCTTCTTCCTAGCCACAGCGCAATTCATCACAGCCTTTTGCCAAATAACAGGCCTAAGTGGCCTGGAGGTCTTTCTGTGGACACAACTTCACATTCAGTCTCCCAAAGAATACTTTGAAACATGACAGCCATAAAATATTTCCAGTCTTACTCAGAAAAACTCTCACTAACAAAATTAGACTCTCAAGCCTGAATACCTTCTGACTCAGTTGAAATCTTGACCGAAAGGAATTTTAGCATGTTGCTTGCATCTTAAGTGTATGACTTAAAAGCTTAAAAACACAAAGCAGGGACAATTCGAAGCTTTCTTTTGTGTGTGATCATAGGGATACTAGAACATAGTTGGAACTACGGTATCAGAAGGGAATCTTTTTACTGTTACACATTAGCAATTAAAGTAGGACCACTGCAAAACCACCGATTTAGCCTGGCTGTGGGGATAAGTACAGAAATGTTTATCATCTTGACATTGCTAAGGCAGCCATTGCTAGACTCTAGCTTGAAATAACTGAAGAAAAAAATGCTGCTTTTTATTCCAATTGGGACAATTTGCAAAAACCCAAATCTTCTATTGTTTGAAGGGTTTATTTTACGACACAGAACCTATAGTTACTGCACCCCAAAAGTTCTTTTTTATGATTTGCTGAAGCACAGACAAATCATGAAAAGACAATTGTACACTTTCTTGTGTTGCTTTATGGGCTTTAAGTGACTACAGAAAAGGATTCCTTATGCTTTAATTTCTCTTTATTTTTTTGACTGTAAAGACCCATGGGGTAAATGCCAGTCTCACAATCCTGCAGTTATATGGTTACTGTCAGCCTGCTCAAATGATGCTTCCTGTTCATTAGGCGTCCTTTCATCTGACAACAATGTACTGGCTTTGCTGCAATTCTTAGTCAACGCCCATCTCTTCAATAGCCTGTGAATAGTATTAAATAGTGTTTATGCTAGCTATTGTTGCCTTTTGTGTGGTTTGTCTAATTCACAGAGAAAAGTCTGCTTTTGTGGTCTAAGGCTGGCTACGTCATGGCACGCCATGTGCCTTCTGATGGGATCCATTCCTGCTGAGTGATAACATTACAGGCCTGAACTCCTTTGCAATACAATCCAGCATTCTTAGCACAGTCAATACACTCACAGGCAATCTAGTTTACTCTTTATATTAAGAGGTTTAGGGAGACAAAGCTCATCTAAATACCTGCTCGTGAAACAAATAAGATGAATTCGACCGATTCAAGTATTATTTCCCAGCTCCCACACAACTACACAATAAGCACCAGGAATCAAAAATAAAAATTAAAAAAACAACTCTGAATTTGTGCAGGAAATGCCCAAATATCCCAGGTTGAGTGATTTTACACACCAACACAACACATTTTAGCAAATAATGTGTTATTACTCTTCCTAATTATTGATCAAGATGAGGCTTAATAGTAGCATAAAAGCAGCTGCTTTTCTTTGCTCAAACTACCCACAAAAGAGAAAGGATATTGTGTGGATGATTACATTATCCTGTAGCTTGTGAGCCTTTGCAAGGCAGATATGTTGCTGTGCCCTGAAAGGGCTTTTGATGTAAGTAGATCATTAGAAGCTCAGGGTGTAACTGATCTTTAGCTTTCTCTGGCTTTTGGAGTACTATATGGGTTACTCTTCTCTAACTGTAGGCTCCCTGTTTTAGGGGTCTAAAACTGTAGTGGTCTCCCTCCTTCTCCAACCCCATCACTGCACAGCTAAAGTTGGTTTCCAGCTTTGCCTTGGGAAGCATATAAGTACATACAAACACAACTGTAAAGTGAGGCTTACACACTGCTAAATAGTACTATTTTTTTGGTCCTGTTGTTATCCTCTGTGCGTCATGCTTTGAACAAGATCAAGAGTAGCTTCTAAAAAATATGGCAATGAAAAGAATGCACACAAATAATACTTATTACCCTGTAGCTGCTCAAGCTATAATACTCTCCATGGCCAGAAGCAAGCAAGGAGGCAAGGGAGAGGGTGGGGTTGGGAGTAGGTGTAGGCTGAGCTTTGTTCTCTGTGCATCGTAGGAGAGCATTGAAGATTGCCCTCCTGATCAGCATAAAAAGGGAGGTCCATCATACCTGCACTTCTCTGAGGTATTGCGGGCCAGATCCACAAGGACATTTTGGACTCAAAAAGCTGCTCAAAAATAAGAGGCACTGGGCTAAACACACATAAACATCCTGAAGGTAGACCTCACCTGAAGAAGCCACTCTTCCAAGTCAATTGGGAGAGACTGCTTACTTCATCCTTATGTTGACCTCTGACATTGATCTGTTGAGGTACACTCTCCAAGCTCTTTTTTCTTGCTACTACTACATAGTAGAGAGTGGGATAACCAGCACAGAAATGGACACGGTAGGAATCTATCCAAAGTATGGAAAGATGAATCCTACCCACATGTACTTCAGTTTTTATGTGGATCCAGAGCTCCAGGTTCTGCTGTCCTCAGACTAGGAGTTGTTCTTTCCAGACAGATAGCATAGAAAAGACATGAAGTCCTCTTTAAGCCACTTTATTTTTTTCTTTTTTTTTTTTTGTTAAAACTTCTGAGTGCCTCCAAGCTACACAGAAGGCAGTCATTCTTTCCATTTTAGAGTGAAAAATGAATGCAAAAATCTGTCTGTCATAACAACATGAAAGCATTTCCTGAATTACAGCCCTGACTTCTGTTTGCCTGAAATGAGTCAGTGCAAGTGGAAAATGCATTGCCAAAAACAAGGAGGAACCTGGCAGTCCAGAGAAATTGCTAGATGAGAGCTTTCCCCCTGTATTCAGAACACCTTCCTACGGAAGTAAGTCAAGCAAATGCTCACCCAGAGTCAGTAAATGAAAGAGTGTATGCCCTGCACAAAAGTGTTACTTTATTCTGCTCCACAAAATGAATGAGGTGAGCTTTAACTAACGCTTTCAGCAGCAGGCATTGGAAATGAACTACGTTTGTCAGGAAAGCTCATTGATTTTACAGGACCCACGCAAGTTGTACATTATAGTTTGGGGGAAGAGCAGTCTTTTTTCAAAAGATAATTTTTCATTGTACTGCCCATGTTTGTTCTTTTGTGAAAGCAATAATGGTTTCATAAGTGTTTTATGTAATCAACATTTAGCAATACCTGGGAAGTAGGACAATTCTGACTAGATTTTACTGATACCAACCTTTTTTGTCATTAATACTTTCCCCCCCCTCCCTTTCTGTGTGTGTTTCCAGATTGATTTCCAATAGTTAAAAGTTAAACAATAATGGCAACTTCAGTTTTCAAATCTGCAAATAGGACAGACAATGTATGCAACTTCCTCATTGATTGACTCTTCTGTTTTTATAGATTCACCCTCTTGAAAGAATCATTAAACACCAGAGAAAATGATTTGTTGCCATTGATTACATGACATACTGCTCTGACATGCACGGTTTTTATATCTAAGTTATTAATTATGTTGTTAATGTAATTTGCAGACCAAAAGATAAATCATTCAGCTTCTGACTGGATATTACTGAATATATTGCATATATAAATACATCTTTGGGCGTGAAGGGAACTGTTACCAAGAATAATAGATTAGAAGGTTTCTGGTTTGCCTTATAAATCATTATGAGCTAAGGAAAACTTCCTCTGCCCATTTGTTTTATTACCTTGGAAATGCTGAGTTTCTCAACATCTCTGCCATTTATGTGCTATGGTGATACTCATAATCACTTCATTTTAATATAGAGAAAACACTTGCAATTTTTCTGTTCATGTTCTATCCTCATTCTCAAGAATTTTGTAGTTTAAAGTTAATAGGCTACAGGACGTAAAAAGCCAAATTTAATTTGTGTCTTCCCAAAGGCTGCACTAAACAATTTTTTCCCCTCTTCTGGTGGTGGATACTTTGTGTTAGCTTCATTCCCTGTAACTTTCTTTTCCCAGCAAGGATTGCCAAGAAAATAATTATGACAACCAGTGTCAGAAATGTATGCCATGGTAATCTGCTGCCACAAGTGACAGACTCATCTGCTTCAAAGTCGAGGTCTCAGTATTTGTATCAACAAATTGTTTTTAAAAGTGCCCCTGGTTTGTACTTTATTTCAACAGGTCTAGCTCTTTCCTCAATTTCAGAAGGGTTTAGCAGTAACTATTCAGTAGTTACCCTGGGAGCACACTGCAGATTATTCATGCTTGCCTGACATTTGACAGATGCCCTTAAAAGGCTCAGTTTCCTTTTCATAGAGGCCAAGGGGCTGAGGAGGGTGGAGGGCTGGAAACATTTTTGAAGTGAGTGACAATGTTTAAATGTCAAGGTGGTCTTACTGAATCACTAAGCACAACCCTTGTGCATTGAAACAGTGACTAGCTGGGAAATGTCCTTTTTAGCTAGAGCTAAGAATTCACATTTTTTAATATTCTTGATCCCAGGGATGACATAGTCCTTCAGGTGGAGGGGAAGCTGAATGCTGAAGACTAAATTTTGTTGCTGGTATATGCTAAGATTCTTTTGAAAGTCTCACCACATGTGAATAGTGAATAAAACATGTTTTTAACAGATACTGCTACAAGTGTGAAACTCAAGGAGGTAAATTTTCTCCCCTCCCTGCGCAGCTCCATCCATGCAGAGGTTGACACTGAGTGATGGCACAGAAATGATGAGTAAAGCCACAATTGCAGGGAGGCGCTCCTGTGTTTGGATCTGGGTGTAGATCCTGGGGGAGTCTTGTCCACAGACAGAGCCACACACATCCTGACTTCTTTCCCTTCCTTTACCCTGGGGTCCATCAAAAGGAAAGTCATATGCTCAAACTATATGCAAGTCTAGGTTCAAATGTGTCTTCAAATCCCCAATGCAGATGATTGGTGAGTCAAGGTCATGAACATGCTCCTACAGGTTTCACCAGATAAAATGTGGAGATCCTAGAAGTAGTAAATTGTATTTGAAAATGGGTCATTTACATATAACAGTTTTGGGGTTTAAGGATCCCTTTTAAAACCAACAGAAGTATGCCTGTTTTCAATAAGGATACAGGTTTAAAACACTCTAATAGACATTATGTCTGCTTTAAATGGATTAATTATTTTGAGATATTTTATACAAATGTCACACTCATATGGAACTAGCAATACCAGTCAGAGTAAGAAATGGTGCAGACAGCCCTTGTTTAAGATTCAGTGTCCAACAGTCCTTATCAATACCAGACTTGATTTGTCCTGAGTAGATATTGCCAATTATGTCCTAGTAGCTGATGTAGATAGATATCTCCTTGGAAGAAAAAAATCCAGCCAACATAATTTTGACTTATCATTTAAATTGAATTTGAACTCACCTCTCTAGAGAAACACAACCACTGCATTAAACAACTGAGAGAATTAATGCTGTCATCGATCCTCCTCATCATTACAGTTGTGTGTGTTCCCATTTGCATCTGACTTCTTCATCTTAGGGAGCCAAGCTGCGGCCCCAAATGGGCAGAGAATGGTCTTTCCAGCTCTGCAAAACGGTGCCAGCCCTGCTGCTGGTCTCACAGTTCCTCTGGGTTCATAGTGATGCGAATAAGTAGAAGCGCAGGTTGGGTGTTGGATGAGATGTGGACAAAATTTCCCCTTATTTACTTCAGTGCATCCTTTTAAACGTAAATAGAAAATAGAGAAGGAAAACAACAGTGTCAGTTACCATTGATAAATAAGTTTAAAAATTATGTTTCTGCTATAAAATACATTCCAGCAAATTTGCGTTCCACTATACATTTGTATGACACAAAGTTTCTAAAAAGACTGTCTGTAATATGTAAATAGTTCCTGGCTATCAGATTATAATTGAATGTTGAACAGGGGTGTGGTGGTTTGACTCTGGCTGGATGCCAGAGATTCACCAACAGCCCATCTCTCACTTCATCCCCTGCACCCCCCCACCCCATACAAACAGGGGAGAGAGGAAAAGAAAAAAACCTGAAGGGTTTTGCTACAGAAGGAATGAGGACTTTTAGAAAATCTTTTACTGTCACAGGCAAAACAAAAACTCCAAAGTGGGGATGTAAAGAATTTATTTCTAACAAGATCAGAGCTTGAAGTGAGAAGTATCATCTTAAANCGCTAACTTTTTTTCTTCTAAAATATGTTATCACAGAAGTGTCTCTGTCTCTCCTGATTGGCCTGGCCTTGTGAGACAGTGGAGGGTCCAACCAAGGGCTGGCTGGCATTGGTTCTGCCAGCTATGAGGGAGGCTTCCAGCAACTTCTCAAAGAAAAGCCTCTCCCATAGCCCCCCCACGTACCAGAACACCAGCCACAGCAAAAACCAATAAAAGGGGCCCCAGCTATACAATACTAAAAACTACCATCAAATATTCACTGGTTGCATCTAGACTTTCCCATCTGGACACTCTGGAATAAAGGTCCTTAACAGCTCTCTGTTGCACCTACTCACAAAAGAATTTTTTTTTCCTGAAGAGTTTTGTTAAAGACCATATGGGCACCCTGGCCTGTATCAGGAACAGTGTGGCCAGTAGAACCAGGGAAGTTATTCTTCCCCTGTATTCAGCACTGGTCAGACCACATCCTGAGTACCGTGTCCAGTTCTGGGCTCCCCAGTTTAAGAAAGATGTTGAACTGCTTGAGAGGGTCCAGAGAAGGGTGACAAGGATGGCGAAAGGACTGGAGAACAAGCCCTATGGGGAGTGACTACGGGAACTGGGGTTGTTCAGCCTGGAGAAGAGGAGGCTCAGAGGTGACCTCATTGCTGTTTACAACTACCTGAAGGGAGGTTGCAGTCGGGTGGGTGTAAATCTCTTCTCTCAGGCTACCAGCCCCAGAACAAGAGGATATGGCTTTAAGCTACACCAGGGGAGGTTTAGACTGGATGTTAGAAAGATCTTTTTCGAATAGTGTGCCCAGGGAGGTGGTGGAGTCGCCATACTTGGAGATGTTTAAGAAAAGACTGGATGAGGAACTCAGTGACATGGTCTAGATAATGAGAGGCTCAGACGCACAGAGCATGGTGCCCATGGCTCCGGGGTTGTGGGTTCGACCCCTATCTGGGTGTTCTCTTGGGAGTTGGACTAGATGATCCATGTGCATCCCTTCCAACTCAGAATACCCTGTGATCCTGTGAGATAGAGGATGAAAGACATAACACTACAAGGAGATTACAGTTTTATTCTTGTTGCTTTGAAATTTTAAAACGTTTTATAAAAGGTCTTTATATTCCAATCAATCACATACACAGATACATAAAATATTTAGCTGGTTTTTTTTGTTTTGTTTAGTTGTCCTTATACAGAATAGCAGATAATTTTTGAGAGGATTAATCAAAGTAGACCTTGACTAAAATGTATGAAGAAAAAAGTTTCAGAAACTGAAAGCAACCTTTTACTATATCAGTTATTCACAGAAATTGACTTTCTCACTGATAGGGAGGGGTAGCAGGTAGACAGGCAGGGAGGAAAGAACGGCAACCTAGGAGTATGAGAAAAGGTGCTGGAAGGGTCTCAGATTATCGGCACAATATAGGAAGGGAATTGAGGACAGTAAGCAGATATCCCTTCATGTGTGCAACTTGTGTGAGGGCCCTGATGGATGTGAGGAGTGAGGCTAAGAAAACATAATTCTGACAAGATATACAAAGAAGAGGTGAGTCATCAAAAAAGCCCAGGAGCCTAAGGAAGAGAGACCATATCTTGTAATCAAAGAACAGTTTGTGTTGGAAGGGACTTTTAGATATCATCTAGCCCAAACCCCTTGCTATGGGCAGGGACATCTTCCACCAGATCACATTGCTCCAAGTCCTATCCAGTCCTCTGATAATCTTTTTCCCCCTCTTCTGGACTCATTCCAACAGATCCATGTCCTTCTTATGTTGGGACAATTTCTCAGTATTCCTCACAGGCTACTTGTCCTGACTTCCATCCTCTGTAGGCTTCATTTTTGTGTTTGAGTTTGTCCATCCATGTTCATTGTTCATCCATGTGGGCCTTGTGATGTTTTTGACCAACTTCCTTTTTGTTGGAATGCATTGCTTCTGAACTTGGAGGAGGTGAACCTTGGATATTAGTCATCTTTCTTGGGCTGCTCTTCCCTCCAGGGCTTTATCGTTGGAACACAGGATATCACAGAATCACAGATTATGCTGAGTTGGAAGGAACTCACAAGGATCACCAAGTCCAACTTCTAGCCCTGCACAGGACCATCCCCCAAAGTCATACCATGTGAATATCTATACTCTATTCAGACTATTGAAGAGAACAAGGGTAGTGAGCTTGCAGTGTGACCTCCTGGCTGCCCCAAGCCCAAGTTTCCCTTGAACTTTACATTCCCCACCAGGTCCTCCTTGTTGATGAGAATAAGGCCTAGCATAGCATTTCTCCTCATTGGCTTCTCTGTCACCAGGAGAAGGAAATTAACATCAATGCTTTCCAGTAACCTACTGAATGGCTTATGCCCTGCTGTGCTGTCCCTCCAACAGACGGTTGGTTGAACTACCACCGAAAGGGTGGTTGAAGTCCCCCCAGGACCAGGGATTGTGAACATGATGCCCCTCTTATTTGTCTGTAGGGGGCCACATCGGCTCAGTCTTCCTGGTCAGGCAGCCTGTAGCAGGCCCCTCACTATAATGTCACCTTCTGCCATCTGTTGGCATAGGGGTCCCCATAAAACTGCGACAATCCGTTTACAGTGTATTAAGGTATGGACTCCAGGGAACCAAAAGGAAATTGAAGATGCGTTATTGTTTTTAACCAGGGGTTTTATATTCTCTCTGCAAGCCTCCACACAAGGAGACAGCAAAGAAACACCAAGTCTGAGAGTCTACAAAGAAAAACAAAGCAATCACCACTCAGCTAGCCAGTACAGAAAACACAAAGCGCAAAACCAAGCTCATTTCAACAGATTGCTCCCCACAAACAAGCTATTAGCATTACAATCAACAAATGGAACTTTTCACAAACAAGCTACTATCATAATTCTAATAGTTCAACTTCTAAGGCATTGTGACAGCTGTCCTCTGTTTAATCCTGACCCAGAAGCTCTCCGTTGGCTCCTGACCCATCCCCAGACAGATCTCCATGCTCTCCAACTAGACATCGACACCGAGGGCAACACCAGCTCCTCAGCTCTCCTGCCTGCATCCTTCCTGATGAGCCTGCATCCATCCATTCTAACACTTCAGTCATAGCAGCCATCCCACTATGTCTCTGCCCATAAGATCCTAGCCCTGCAGGTATGTGCAAATCTCTAACTCCTCTTGTTTATTCCCTATGCTGTGTGTATTTGCATAGAGGCATTTAAACTGGGTCCTGATGTAGCTGACTTACAGATTGGAGTGGCTGGAATTCCTTTGTGCCGCTCTTCAGGTGCTCTCCTGCTGACCTGTGATCACTCTCTGGACTCTGGGCCAGGCATCAAACTGATAGGAGTGGGATGGATGTATTGAGGTTGCCCTCCCTCAGTAACTTGAGTTTAAAGCCCTTTCCACTGGCTTGGCAATCCTATGGCTGAAAATGCTCTTCCCCTTCTTTAACAGATGTACCCCATGAGCACGCAGCAAACTGTTTAAATCCAGTATCATTTAAGACTAGTACAGTAATACCTCACCCTTCATGAGGAACGGGTCTTGTCAGGGTCTTGCAAAACGTCTAATTCACAAACACATGTGGGTCACTAATATGCATATAGGCCACACCCATTTCTCCACCCCCAGCCACTCTGGAGCACTGGGGAGTGTTTTCTGCTCCTTCCCATGGGCTCTCACAGCACAGGGGAGCAAAGGGAAGTGTTTCTGAGCTCTCTCTGCCTGGGGAGACCCCCAGAGAATCCCTGGGCTTCTCTTCGGCCAGACTGCCGTTTCCACAGCCACTGCCCAGCTGCTGCCACTGCACATGCTTGGACTGCCTCCATGGTGGGGAAGCTCTGGGCCACAGCGGGGAAGGGGTGTCCCAGGGCTCAGGTCGGTGCTCTTGGAGCCTGGGAAACCTTAACTTGTGGGCATGTCCCACCGTTGCCCCATCCCAGCACACCGCGCTTGCCCCACCGCCGCCGCGGGAGCCCAGCCCTACTTTTGTGGGGCACTTTCTCTGGGGTTATGTCATCACCAGGTGCACGAGGNTCGGCGCTCTTGGAGCCTGGGAAACCTTAACTTGTGGGCATGTCCCACCGTTGCCCCATCCCAGCACACCGCGCTTGCCCCACCGCCGCCGCGGGAGCCCAGCCCTACTTTTGTGGGGCACTTTCTCTGGGGTTATGTCATCACCAGGTGCACGAGGCACACAGTCTCCAGGCACAGACTGCATTGCCTTCCCTGCCTGTAGCCACAGAAACAGTAACACGCACCTGGTGGGGATCAGTCCCCAGCTGGGCTTAGAGTAACAGAGTACAACCTGGCTTGTGGCTGTGCTGCACTTCATCTCAGCAGCTGCCTGGGGCATACCATGGTGTGAGCCTTCCACTGTAGGGACCAGGCATGGAGACACACAGGAGCAGGGCAGGGACTGGTGTACGACACCATGGGACTATAAATATCATGGGAGCGAGAGGTACCGTATGCCCTCCTCTCAGGGCCAGGCCAGTTCTTCCCCACAGGGAGCGCCAGCACCGCCCCTCGGTGAAGCAGAGGCACTGCGCACGTGTTGACCAGGAAGCTCCATGAATCACTGAGGCAGATTTACGAGAAAAATTTCTCTCAAACCAGCGAGGCCACGATGGAATGGTTGCAATGCAGTGAGATATTATTGTATTAAGTCCATCTTAAAAGTCCATCATTTCTCACTGAGGAAGTGGCAAGGCAAATATAATGTTCTCTGTTAATAAAATGCAAATAGAATAAAATTAAGATATCACCAAATTATAAAATCACAAATTCTATTCAGGTTTCTATTCCAGTTGCCTTCCTGTCAGTTATTAATTTGACCTTTGCAAATATTCTTTTCTCTATGTCACATGGTTATAAAGCAGCAAAGCCTTCAAAACTGTACTCAAATCTCAAAAAATATTATACTGACCTTATAGTGTAAAGTCAAGCAGTCAACTGCTGGTAATGCTGGTAATGCAATTTGCAATCTATTGGTCTTTCTAGTTTTAGAGAGTAGGATTTTGCCTAAGGTTGCATGGCAAGCACAGAGTGCAGCTGGAGCAAGATGCAATTTACATGGCTTATAGGTTCCCCAGGTATATAAACACCTTCTATCTCCTTGCTATTCATTGTCACATTTTCTTTCATTCTTGATTTATAACCTCAAGATTGCCTATGGTAACATTTGCAAATTTTAGGCAAGTGAAAAAAAGGCATAGGTGATACATTCTTCAGCTCAAGAAAGGGATTTTTTTGAGAGGGACCAGAGGAGGATCACAAAGATGATTAGAGGACTGGACCACTTCTGCTATGAAGACAGGCTGAGGGAGGTGGTGTTGCTCAGACTGGAGAAGAAAAGGCTCCAGTGAGACCTTACAGCAGCCTTTCAGTACCTAAAGGCGGCTTACATGAAAGATAGGGATATATTTTTATCTGGATCTCTTGTTATAGCACAAGGGGTAAGGGTTTTAAAGTAAAGAAGGTTGATTTAGGTTAGATATAAAGAATAATATTTTTACAATAAAGGTGGTGAAACGCTGGAACAAGTTGTCTAAAAAGGTGGTAGATGCACCATCGCTGGCAACATTCAAGGTCAGGTAGGATCAGACTGAGCAACCTGGGACTTTGAGCAACCTGATCTGGTTGAAGATGTCCCTGCTCATGGCAGGGGATTTGGACTAGATAACCTTTAAAAGTCCTTTCCAGCCCAACCCATCCTTTGATTTTTAAGAATTGTTTAGCTTACAGTTTCCAGCTTTTCCTATCTGCAAAGCAGACCATTAATATTTTAGCTAAAGAGTAACTGGCAGGAGTAAGAGTGTTCTTATTTATCACCCATACATGCAGAAAGAGTAAAAAACCTCCAGATGCTAGTAGTTTGTGGCATCTAGCATAAAAACCCTCAGTTGCTACGCCACAGAGGAGCCCTACAAACACCACCTGTGGGTGCCATTTATGACTCTGGGTGGGTTCAGTCCAAAGGACAAGAGGAAAAATTATGCTCATTTGGTATGCCTGTGGCTGAAAAGCAGCGATACAGGGCGGGTGGCTCTTGGATGTGTCAAAACAGAGACAAATATATAGCTTCAATTCCTTGTAATCTGATGTTAGCTAGTACACGAACACCACCAACAACTTAGACCAGTTTAACCATTTGCTGTTTCTCAAGAAAACCACCATAAATGACATGGGACATACCCCCAGCCTGCAGCAAGGACAAGGTAGAGTGCTACTGAGAAAACCTACACAAAAGGAAACTGCTTAGCAAACAGATCGTTAAACTGGTGAATCAGTCCCATTCCAGCACCTGCCATTGGACAACCCTTTATGGTGAAAGGAAAGACTACCGAGTACCCAGAATCCATACAGTGAGAGCAAAAGGCACCTTGTGAATCAGTCCTAGTGTCCTCTTTTTACATTTTTCCTAAATCCAAGAGCACAACTTATAAAGCTGTAGATAGGCATTTTCAGGCAATGATGTGTCTCTCCTGACCTGCCTGGACATCTTCTGCATAGATGCTCTATCGGCATCCTTATTTACCAGCACATTTGCCCATTCATCTTCCTTTAAAAAGTGTTGCAGAACAGTTAACGGCTTCATGAGGAACCATTGTCATTGCTAATGTTTACGGATTAGAAAATGTTAGTTCCGTGCAAATTATACTGAAATACTGTTGTAGGATAATAATTATTTTTCGTTAATAGAGTCCTAAGTCTTTGAAAGCTTTAAATACTATATATCTCATTATGCTAGGCAGTACAAAACTAATGAAACCCTTTCATTAATTCATTAATGATTAGTTGGAAAAGCAATGTGACAGATGCTACATGCTACAAAGTACTATTAGTACACTCATATACACAGCTCAATTTAGAACTTTAATATTAGAGTTTTAATTCTTCAGCCATGGAAATTGAGTAGAAAGTGACTATGAAGATAAATTTTCATTTGATATTTTTTCTTCAGCCACACTTTCTACCATGCACATATTTTTTACATTTCAAACACACACACACACACAAAATTAAATATGTCTTTAACATGGAGGACTAACCTTTTTTTTTTTTCCACAGCTAAGTCTCAGTTAGTTAATAGATATCCAGTTAGGCAAAGTGTCAAAATCAGTAGTGCCATACTTTTGAAAGCAGTGAATCTCCTCTCAACTCTGCTGAGAGACCAGGAAGCAGTGCTTCAGCAACTAAGCCAGATCTTTATTTCTGGGCTTCTACACTCTCCCAAGGCATAAATCCCAGGAAAAGAAAAGTTTCATGAAAGGAAGTTAACAAACATCAACTTACCAGAGAGAGAAAGAGAGTGAGCATGAGCCTTGTTCTCTTCACACTTTTTTCTCAAGTGGAGACAAGGAAGAACACTTAGCTTATAATGTGTGTTAATACAGCAGTCTGGAGTGGGTAAACAGCACCCTAAAAGCACCTTTAACACCCTGTGACTATTCTCTGGAGATCTACACCTCAGGCACATACCCTTGTTTGGATAGGAATGCTGGGACCATGTGCTGGGTAGTGAGTGCTCCCAAAGACAGCCTCTGACTCTGTTACCCCCATGTGCATGACCAGAGAGTTCAGGCCATTGATTCTGATTTAACTGCCATTATCACTACACATAAACAGTAGGTAACTGAAGCAAAATATGCACATATTTCTGCCTGAACGCATTACTGCAACAAACCAAGCCAATATTAAATGTACATGCATTGTTGCTCTGTCCGTGTGAGCTGCACATAAAATATAGAGAAAATGTCTTTAAATGAGGGCTCTGGAAACGTCCATTGCCAAAGAAGATGTTTTGCAGGAGATTATGCAGTAACTTCTCCTTGGTAGACAAGACTCTTTCTATTCTTAAAATGGAAGGAGAAATGCATAGATCGACTCCTCT
Organism: Pitta sordida; assembly: GCA_013390025.1. Taxonomy (NCBI): domain Eukaryota; kingdom Metazoa; phylum Chordata; class Aves; order Passeriformes; family Pittidae; genus Pitta; species Pitta sordida. Next base: position 95,390 of record WEKX01027520.1, read on the forward strand.
ACCTTTATAGGATTTTAGCAGGAAAAACACTAGAACAACTCTTAAAGGATACTTGGCAACCACCAGGTACTGCCTTCCTTTCCTATCCCTGTGAGGTGTTGGGTAGTCTTTGGTGGTTGCAGGGCTCTACTCAGTTGTAACTGCACTAAATGGAGAGCTCTCACTTCCCATAAAAACTTTGTCAAAATATAGGGTTTCTCTTCCACAATAAAGTCCAGTCTTTTGAAATGTGCTTTGATAAATACCGACTACAATATCAAGTCAAGCACCTCCTATTACACCTGTGCCAAATTAAAAAAAAAAAGAAAATAAACCCAACAACTTTATTTATTCAAATATTTTTCTAATGTTCCATTAAAATTTTTAATGGCAAATTTTAATACAGGAAATCATCGAAAAAATGAAATCAGGATTTGGCGGCTTAAACAAGAAGTTGAAGTTTCAACACTTTCACATAGAAAGTGCTGTTAATGTTGTGTTCCTGTGAAGAGTTTAAAATTTCCTCAAGTCTACTGTCCAGTAGAAAGGTCTTCTATTAGAAATACGTATTTTGTATTCATGAAATTACTCATAATAAGCAGTTTCACATGTTCTGATGAGCTGTATGTGAAGACAGTAGACATGCATTTAACTAAAACCCAATGTTTTCCCCACCCCATGCTCAACAGAATGCAAAATAAATTCCATTATTTGCTTCATTTGCATCCTTTGAGGACAGTAATATATTGTAAATATTATTAGTGCTTTACATTGACATCTGTCTGTGGAAGGACACAGAGGTTAGTCTTATGACAGAGTGTAAATTATCACTGACCCCCTGAAAAGAGAGTTCCAGATTGTGGCTAGGAACATCAGGAGTGTGGATGTCCCTGCAGGCCAGCTAGTCTTTGAGAATCTCTTTTAGTGCTCACTGTAAATCCTGAGGACACACAGAAAACTTCTGTGATGCTTTCTAAACCACAGGAATATATTTAACACATTAATAAAAGGAAGAAAAACCAAAAAAACCCTAGGAACAATCCAGTTCCTGTCATCTCTCTTGATTTTTTCACTTAGTAGACTTCTTTATGGATTAAAAAACTTTTTTTTCTTCTTCTTCTTGTAAAGAGTGTTCATTGAAGCTTGGCCAATAGATGGTATCACCCTCTCCAAAGCTATGCTATGGGAGGCCTATGGAAGCATATCTGCTCAAGGCATTCATGCAAATTATTACTTACTGCCCTATATGCTCATAAATTAATAGCTTCTCTGTGGATGAAAAACAGAAATTAGACAACCATTAAGGTTGAACAATGTATAAAGAATATTAAATATTAATATATGAAATGAAAAAATATTGCAAGAGATATGAATAGATATGCTAGAAGCATAACAAGCCAAACCTAGGAATGTAAATAATAAAAACATGTTTTCAGCTAGATATTCTGGATGGTTTAGTATTCAAATTAAAGTTTGTTTTCTCATTCAATAAAAACAAAACAAAAAGTATTTACTGTTGCTGCATTATTTGCATGAGAGTTCATTTTCCTCCTGTGAACAGAAACAGATCTTAAAGCAAGTCAGGGTGGAAAGGCCACTTTCTCATCGGTATGTTTTTCAAGGAACATTTCAGTGAGGTGTGGATGACAGTTCTGCAAGTTCAAGAGCAAAAATACCCCTTACAATATAAAGTGTTATTTGAATGAATAATTGTGAAGCAAGCTTGTGCATTTTAATGACTTGTGTCAGCAGCAATGATAAAATTGAAATGGAAATTGGATGAAGTGTTTACTTAATAGTAGGATAAAGTTGCCTGTTGCTAAAGTATTGCAGCTGACTGCACGTGTCACTTGTCTCTGGCAGTGATGCTTTTCCTTAGGGCCCTGTCAGAACTACAAAATCTATCATTTCACAAGTGCATCAGCTGTGAAAAAAATCATGTTCAAAAGACCTGATTTCTTTGTGGATCCAAAATCGTTTTCAAAATGCATTGCACTGTGGCCAGCTTTAGCTTATTTTTAGTAATTCTGAATTAAATACTACTGTTTTATGTCCCAGGAAGAATTACCGCAATTGTGTGGATTTTAACCTTAAATATATATTGCTTCAGCCAGACCTTGATTCACCTTCCTGTTAGGTCCCTGAGAGTGACAAGTGTACCCATTATAAATATACACTTAGCAAAATACAATATAGAGCAGGTCCTTGCTCCCATATCCAGTTCTGTGCAATTTCATTTAGCCATTATGATGTTCAGTTCCCAGAGTTCGGGCTGAACTGTATCTCTGTGCTTTCCAAGAACTCTAGATCCATTCCTGCCTAAAACCTTGGTGTGAGTCCTACCAAGATTGAAAGCACCTCACTCATGAATTGCGTACATGGAGATGTACAGGCTCCGCTTTAGTTAGGGTACTAAAGCTGGGCTGTTCCAATGCTGTGGGCTGTTTTGCGGGATTCATAGGAATGAGAAAACACTAAGAGGGAGTCTGGTATATTTGGAGTAGGCAGGAAATATTTCTTGGCAGTCTAATGAACATAGATATCTAAGTACTGTATTTCAGATCCAGGTGCTTGGTTTAATCAACACACACACATACACACACACACTCAGAGCACACCTTGGCTCATAGAAATGGTTAACTACTAAAGCTTTTGATTGATATCTATCATGGAAAAATCACAACATTTTTCTTAGGAAGGAATGTTCCTGTTTCTTCTAGTAGTTTAGAAAAAATCTGAATCCTGACTGCATCTCAATTCTGATTGGAAAAATGTTTCAAAATAATTGCTGTATTTTTATAAAACACAATAACCATACAAGGCAAGATACCAATCCTTGAGAATGAAGTCTAGCTGTCACAGTGCTTGGGGCTCTGTCCAATACCGAGAAAACCCAAAATAACATTGCACAAATGTATTATCAGGCATAAGGTCAATCAGGTTCAGCACCAGAGGAGGTGGCATCTGTTACCTACCTCATGTTTTAGTAAATAGTCCGTTTTTTATGTGACAAGTGCAAACACAGATACAAATTAATGGGAAAAGAAAAGCCCCAATTGTCCATTTGTGTCACATTGCAAACTGCTGGGTGAAAAACAGCCCAGCATCATTTAATCATCCTGTTTTCCCTCTCCTTTTTCACTCATTACATTCATTACTGGTCACAAAAGACTGCTCACAAAACAGCTAGTGATTTTAATTTAATGCATCCTTTCTAAAACCTGCAGGGAAATTAAAGGAGGGAGCAACCTGGGAAGGGCTGAAGAGCAGAAGGGGGAAATGGCACATCTGAAGCTTTAAATGCTAATAGTCAAACATTTCCCAAATACATCTGAGCTGACCCTAAACACATTGGGAGGGCTTAACTCATTAGTTTGCAAATTGAGTCAAATTGACACAAGGAGTTTCCTTGCAGTGCCTTTAAATCTCTGGTGGAGGCTGGTGAGTGACCTCTCAATCTGACCGGCCAACAGTTGCCAAACCATCTCAATATCACAAAATCCAATAAAACAAGCTACCCAGGCATATCACCAAGGGCTGCTGGTAGTTTTTTCACTACATTATGCAAAGGTTTTTGTCACCACCTCCAGCTAAATATACAGGCATTGCTTTACAGAGGGATAACTAAATAAAAGAGCAGTAATCAAGAAATCTAATCAGGACAGGGTGTAATATTTGGGAAGCATGACGGTATTTGGCTGGAGCTGTGCATAGCCTGTGGGGCAGAGCTCACCTGGGAGGCATTGCTCTAGCAAATGGCACCCTTCCAAATTATTCCATGTTAGCCAGTGCGGGGGCTTGGATAGCAGATTTGCTCTTTCAAGTACTGTCTCCTAATCCACTGAAATTAATAGAAAGGCGCCCACTGCCACTAGAAAGGTTATAAGAGAGAAATATGCACTGTAAGAGAGGCTGGAAGAGGTCATGCTGGCATGAGCATGGCCTGAGACAGGGTACAGCTCACCACATCTGAAGGAATGGGATTTATCTCACAGCAAGGTGTTTAAACTGAGGTGTCTGCTCAGCTGAGTGCCTAAGATGGCAGAGTCTATGGAGCTGCTACTCTGCCCAGATGGAAGTGCTTACTCCTCCGAGCTTCCTTGATCTCTCTGACCAGATCTCCAGCAGCTACCATGGGAGCCTCAGCACTCAGCTCATGCTAGGCTCCTGCAAGTTCATTTGGCCGAACCCCAACATCCTGAGTGGGAGCATCCAGCTTTCTGCTTTGGCAGCCCCTTCTGTGAGCTCTTTGCCTCCTCTTGTAGAAGATGCTGCAATCACTAGCCACCTATTTCTGACTATAAATGATGTGGGATGAAAAGCCCTGCTCTCATAGACAAGCTCCAAAAGACCTTCATGGCTCCATCAACTAACACTGGGAAAAGCTCTTGGTGACTGATTTTCACCATAGGTTGTCAAGAATCACAATAAGCAGCACAACAAAAGTGGGGTTTTTTTTCTACTTAGTTTTCAGAAATAATATAGAGTGATCTGGGGCTGGGGGAGGGGGGAAGGTTGCATAAGTCTAGAAAGGCTATTTAGATATTAATTTGGTAAGACAGATATATCTAAAGCATACAAAAAAAAATGTCCTCCAGCACATTACTGTGTACATCTTCCTTAGGTTGCAGTCTAAAATATATTGGTCTTTTTCTCTTTTTCATATTTAAAATATGGTTCTGGTATTTAATTGAAGATTGTCATGGGGAGAGGCCTTTTGTTCTATTGTAAAACCTTTCTCCTTTTTACTGGAACAGACAATATGTATCTCTTCTTATCTCCCTTTCCTTCCCCTGAAAGGAAAGTGGCATGGAGGACCCTGTGTCTTGTCTTATCTTATCTCCCCTTCCTGGCAAGGCATATGGCAGGGGAGGGGTTTTATCTCCTTTCTACCAAGACAAACAGTAGAGGATTCCTTTCTTATCTTCCCCTCCCGGAAGGGCATGTGACTAGGGGAAGGGCCTGAGGGCAGGCTGAGTGACTGTGAATGGCATGTGAAGACATGCCCACAAGGCATGTGACGTGGGAGGGGCCCGAGGCCCTATAACTACATCTCCTGGGTCTCAGCAGAAGAGGTTCATTTTGGACCTTTGGAAACTGACGATGCCTTGCTTTTTTCACGTCTGCCATTTTGCCCAGGACCATGTGGACCTTTGACTTCTCATCTCAGCGCAGCTTCTTTCCTGCTGGTCATTGGATCTCCCTGCAGTCCCTTGGACATTTCAGGAAAGGACCACTGGCTGTTTACTCCACTGATTTGCCCTGCCTCGGGAGTCCTGGAGGTTCCCTGGTTTTTCCCTTGAACTAGGCACCCTGTTGTGCTTGTTTATTTTGCCACTTGTTCACAGTTGTCATTGTTCCAGTGTGGGGTTTGGGGTTTTTTTCCTTTTAATATTCTGTTATTTTTCAAACATATATATATATACATTTGTTATATTAAATTTTTTCCCTTCTCCCAGTAAAGTTCTTATTTCTCTTCCTATATATATAATTCAAATATTTCTAAATTTAATTCCTTCTTCATCTTAATTGACCCAGGACAAATATTCTCCAAGAGATTTCATCTGTATTCTCACACCTTCTACTCCCTTCTACCAGAAACAGATCTGCTGTTATACTCTCAGTCAAGTAACTCATGAGCTACTAGTTAAGTGCTCACTTGTAATGGTAATCTTTGAATGAAGGAAAACAGCCTTGGGAGACCAGCTAAGCCATGTCGTTCTTTTGACAGATCATGTCCTAAAGTACAGCCTGTTGAACTCAAGTGGGAAAAACACATCCTTCAGAAATATTGCTGTATGTCCTTGCGCTCAGAATATAGTTATGAGAGCTAATTACTGATGGTTTTAATTTCTCCTTACCCCACAATATATTCTCTCTCTAGTCTGGCTGTTTGCTCCTCATTTAGTTACTGAGGAGGAAGCTCTCCTGCATGTGTCCCAAGGTAAGTACTGGCTGTTACGTAGGGCAGCTGACTTACACTAAATTCACACCTTCTCCTCCCTCAGTAACTTGTTTGTATGATGATCTCATAAACCTGGAGAGTTTATTTTGCAGCAAAAATAGGGATAGTGAGCAGCACTTCCATGCCTAACTACCTGCCTGCCCGGTATCAAGACCACTGTCCAAAGATCTAGGAGCCCAAAATCTTATCTCAGTAACATCATGCATCCAGCAGCAGGTATCACAGTTTGTTCATTTTGTAGCTCAGTACCGCCCCATTGGTGACTGCAAATCATTCCTTCTATGTTGAGGCATAACTATGTTCCTTTTAGCTTGACTCTTTACCTGGAAGAATTATTCTGCAATGCAACTTGGTTTTGTTATCTTGTATGGAGTTCCTCTTTCTTCCTAAAAATTGATTTTGATAAATAACTGGACACAATTTACCTTTTTTTTTTTTTTTTTTTGAGAGGGGAAGGAGAGAAGGCCATAGGAAATGAGGTTCTGGACATCTGAGTCTGATCTCCCTTATTGCTTATTTTCTGTCTTTTGCCTTTTATTAATGAGTATTATACTTTCCTTTGTTCTTCTTTTTTTTCAGTTGCTTTGAAGAACTTCTTTAGCTGCCACTTAGGTCCCCTGCTAATAGAAATTCATTTTGTATCTTAGCTTTTTTGATTTTATCTCTGTCATATTACCCTCAGTTTGGTTGGAGAATTTTTACAAGGGGGTTTTCCGGAGACTGCATCTTCTGCTAATGCAGCAAACCATTGTGTTGTAAACACATCCAGGGCTGCGTGATGATTGTGGGTTATTGTATTGCTCATACTAATTACCATCTATAGCGAGATAGCATGCACAAACGTTGTGAAAACCTTGTCTTCTCTTCCTCTACCTCTTTGTTCCTGTCTCACATTCTTGGTATCCAGCTTTTTGCAACTCTTCAGCATTTCAGGCACTGCATGTTCCTTTTTCTCTGCCTCCTCTTTTATAACAAATGAAGAGTCTGTTTGCTTAACCTCCCTTTCCTGCTGAAACACCCGAGGCCCCCTCTCATACCTGTTGCTCTTTTCTACTGCTCTAATGCACATCTTGTAAAACAGCACATGGTATAAACACAGCATTTTGGGTGTGGTCTTACACTTCTCCATCTACTGCCAGGAAAGAACTCTATTTCCAAGTTTAGAACTGCTCAGTTCTCTTCTTGGATCGTGTTCAACAGTGTAGCAGCTCCATTGGGATCCTCAACTTGGTCATCCAAGAAAAATCCTCTTGCCTGTGCAAACATGCTCAGTCACCATTTGCTGCAAAGAGGAACTTTTTGCACACAGTTATTTCTAGTTCCCTATATAGAGTCTGGGGATGTTAGGATATTCACCCAGTCTTTCTGCAATAGGATATGTCACATTATGTTTGCTGTCATAAGATATAGTAATAACTGTTAATCTGCTGAGTGCCTTAACTAGAAGAGTTGCCTTACTTGTGTGGCTGAGAGAATCTCTACTTCTTCACATGGAGAAAATGAAAATTGTAGGAGGAAGCCTTTGGATGCATTTTTTAAATTTTAGACCTTTGAGATAAATCCAGGGTCCAGCCTTGAACTCTCTCTTTGAGACAAACCTAGTAATTTGACAAAAGAATAACCCATACCAAAGACACTGAATGAAACCCATGTAGTTTTTAATGGTTTCTTCAGTCTCTGGAGGAATTGTCCAATCTCCAGGTACAACACCATGTCCAGATCTCAGTCTTTTGTCATCCCAGATGAGACCTGGCAACTTCTCCACATCTACCTTTGTCCTTTGTCTCTCTCTAGCACCAGGGAAGGGTCTTTGTGGCACCCATTGCAGCTCAGCTGAGGTGAGTCAATGCCTTTTATTTAAATGAGAAGGAGCTTTTATTTGAATGAGAACAAACATGAGCACCCCTCCTACAGAGGATGTTTTTTCCTTGCTAGCTTGGATTATGGGGTCTAGGAGCATGTGGGCTTCTTCTCTGCCTCCCAGTGTGTGAACTTGATGTGCTGGTAGCAGGATGACAACAGGTTAGGTAACAGGTGATAGGTTGGACTCAATGATCTCCATGGTCTTTCCCAACCTTACTAATTCTGTGATTGAAGAGCAGTCAGCTTCAGCAAGAGTTTAAATTATGGAGTTTGGAGGTAAAATACCTCCACTGAATAGTGACAGCGATACCTGATTTTTAATTGTTTTTACATGTACAAAAATGGAAATTGTGACTCTAACATGCAGGAACACCTTCTGTGCTTCATTACTTGTGGCATGTATTTAAAAATTAACAAAACTTTCAGAAAATCCATACACATTTAACATCTGTTATCTCTTCTCTAATCCTTTAAATCCCTTAATTTACTCCAAAATTGCTTAAACTGTTATCAACCTCTTTTGAGGGCTCTACATCTTAATCACAACTGTATGACAAATATTTGATGATATAGTATGCATTTGGCAGATACTTAGGACTCAAATGATAATACCAAAATAGAGGTTTTTACGGAGACTAAGGGATTAGAAACTAGATTTAAATGGGTCCAAGGGGCAAATTCAAAGACTTCAAACATATTTTTAAAAACAAGATACCATGGTTTGTAAAAAAAAAAAAAAAAGAAGTATTCTAAAATGAACTTGCCAATGATCTCTCCTCCAGAAAAATTCTATCACTTCATCAAACTTATTTATTTAAACTGTCTTTGAAGCTCTTTTATTTCAAGGGGGAGAAAAAGAAGCAAATGAGTTCAACTGCGTATATTACATAAGGTGAAAAATAACACCCATGTAAAACCTCAGTGGGGACTTTCTTTTCTTCTATTTTGTGAGGAGTATACATTTTCCCAGAGCTGCTTTTGAGTTTTGTGGTAAATTGAGCCTCCAGGTAAATCCTTCCAAGGGGGAATGAAGTGCTGAGAAAGGCCAGATAATGGCAAGCTGGGTGGTTGTTCTCCATGTTGGTGCAGTGGGACTGAAGAACATTTGGTAGAGCATCCACATGGTGTCTGGGTCTTGGTGACAGTTAACCCTGAAGGAGGTTCATTGCTCAGCAGTGCCCACACACAGATGAGTGGCGCTGTTCAAAGCGTCCAGCATGCTCAGAGGACATGTCCCCAGAGGAATGGCAGATATGTGGCACCTTGGGGAGACCTGTGACCTGGACTAGCCCTGGCTGCTCAGCTGGTGTCGGGTTAGAGTTGCAGACATGATGTGCCCCCAGCAGGGCTTACAAAGCTGAGATATTGCCCTGATGTGACCATATTACTGTTATTTCCAGAGCCGCTCTTCCTGAAGCTGGCTTGAACTCCCCTGCATCATGCTGAAGGATGCACTACGGACTCACTGAACTGGAGTCCAGGCTAGCGTATCTCCTCATCTGACTTCCTTCCAGAATGAGATAAGGCTGAGTCTGAATCTGTGGGATGCTTATTATCTCCAAGAGCTCCTCAGCACATTTAGGATCAGGTTCTGCAACAATTTAAATCTTCCATTCATTACTTTTTAAATTCTGAGTTAGTTTTTGGCTAGTTTCATTTCTGGATCTAGCTTGTTACAGGTTTGTGTGAGCACTGGTGTAAGAAGAAGAACGAGGAAAGGAATGTATAGCGCAGGGTGGTGACAGAGGGTAGCCTAAGCCACCCTGCACCCTCTGAGGATAAGAAGTGTAAAGCATTTTTAAAATCTCTAACATTATCAATACTCAAGACTAAAGGCATAGGTTTTTTCTTATTACTGCTCATTTTATTTTATTACACTGATCCTCTAACCAAATATAGAAACTGTGATGCAAGCTCCACATACTACATCCTACAAAGAATCCCAAGCAAGGAAAACACATGGAGACATAGGAGCAGAGAGCACCCCTGCTTTGTTCCTTTGGGAAGAGAGTTGATGCCTCAACAGCAGTAAAACCTGTCTACTCAGAACGCGATGGGAGACAGGAGGACTGCTATTGGAGATGCTAAGCATACAGATGATGCGCTGACCCTCAACACCAAAGCTTACTCTTCCTCCTTGCTGCAGGTCTCACTGTGCAGCCACTAGCTCCAAAACTGTAACAGTGAGCAACACTCAAGGATCCCAGGCACACCAGAAATCCTGAAGAAGGGATGGGGGTGTCCAAGGAGAGAGTCTGAGGAGTACAATTCCAGATGCATTTCTACATGAACTGGCACTAAATGGGTGTATGGCCTATGCCCTTGACCCAGCTCTTCCTACTATGCTTTTTTGCACACAACAGCCTGGTAATGTAATCCTCTCTTGAAGGGATTTATGTACTGGGTGGCTACTACTTGCTAGGACTTGTAGTGTGGATTTTTTTCCCTATCCTTGTCTGCTTTTATCTTCCTGTATGAAACCTTGAATGGAGAGTCGTCACACATATTAAGAACACAAGAAACACCATTGTTTGTAGAGGAAATAACACTTAGTACAACGATGATCTGAAAGAGTATAAGTATTTAAATTACATTTCATAAGTTCTGGAACTTCTATCTTACAAAAGGGAAAATAGTCTTTGCTAGGTGTCTGCTCCAAATGGAATAGTCAGAAATTCATGGATTCAACAGACACTTTTGCTAATGCTTTGACCAATGCTTAGAATACAAAAAAAAAGGAGATAAATATTTTGAGAAAAAGATAGGCTTTGGCATTTCTTCTTGCTCATGTATCTTCCAACATCTCCAAACAAATTCAGCTCAGGTGTCTTGGGCTACTGGAAACTTCAGAGGCAAAGTTTAAGAAACAAGATGAATTCAAAAGAGTTTGTGTTGTCAGCTACAAGAGCAAAAAAAAAAGAAAAAACCTTATCAGCTGTTTAAGCACTGCTGAGTAATGTATATTCAAAAGCAAATCAACAGAGTTGCACCCACTCTTCAAGCATCAAGGAAACCAGATGAGACTAGTGTCTCAGAGATATGGTGTCAAAGGATTTGGTGAGGTTTTTTTTTTTTTTCTTAGACAGTAGATGGAAGAGGAGAATTGCATTAAAATGTAATGTTTGTCAATGGCAGTGATAAAAAAAGAAAACTTCCCTGGCCATTGCTGGCTGCCGCATGCAGCAATCTGAATACATTGGTAATGTGAGGGACTGATTAGTCCTGTAAGGCTGCCTACAGGTTAGCAGGCCTCATTTCAAATCTCTGACAGCAATATGTGTCGTTTCATGCTTCATCCTCATTCCCCATGTTCAACACAAACCGGGGTCACTCTATATATGGAAATCACTGTCTTCAGGGCAAAAAAATTAAAAAAGGTGAGATTGCCGCTTTAACCTCACTGGCCTCAGAAAATATGTTTTAGTCTGATACATTATACTAGCAGGAATTATTTATCAAGAAGATACAAGCTCGATATTTCAGAAATAATGAGATGTTCTGGTTTTGCAGCTGAAATTTTATGGTCCAGAGAGCATCAGCTACGAATTCAGAGAATGAAGTAAACTTTCAATGAATGATACACACCATGCAGCTGAAGTAAAATGGCTGTGCAAAGGGTAATATGAAAGTTATAACACAGTGCAAAGCTCACTATGTCTTAAGTGGCTTTGTTGCCAAATAGAGACAGATGTCTTGAAGACAGTGCAGGCACAAGATGCTTGCAGAATTTATTGAGGGAAGTTTTGCTTGGGAAAGGAATTGTCTGATCCAAAAGTTTAGTCATGAACCCTCAAATCCCACAGCTTAGAAAATCTACTGAAGAATTCATGGCAAGATAATTTGAGAGCAGAAGTGCAATATTTGAGTGCTTGGTGTGGAGAGATTAGGTAGACTGCATCAAAGGGTTGTTGTTCTCTCACAATAAAGTGTGAATTTCACTCATGTCTTCATTTTGCTAGAACAAAAGCAGGTGTATAAATCCGTAAGTGATGATTGACACCACTGTTCCTAGCAAATGTCTGTTTTTCTAATGATATGGTAAGGGAGAAATGTATGAGCTCGATATACTGTCTAACTTTGTTTAGTTTGCTTTCTTGTCTGATCAAACAAGCTGAGTGAAGAACTTATTTCGTGTTTTATCACTCTGGGGCTAAGGTTCAGCAAAAGTATTTAAGTGTCAGACACAGAATCTGTTACCACATGCATAGTGCTGTCCAAAGTAATTAATTTGTTTGACACGGCTTGTGGGAGTTATAAACTGTGACATGTGACTTAATGTGAACAGAAGCACAGACATGAGGAGTGATAGTCAGCCCTTGTATCTGTTTACATCCCTGCAAGACCAACATGCAAGTGCATGGTAATTAATAGAGGTAACAGGGCTCAGACCAGGGACTCACCCCATGACAGTGCCTCAGAGTCCTGTCCTTACATCACCCGACTCTGTCTCACAACTCTTTCCCCTTTCTATAGCCACAGGTTAGGTGGCAGTTTATGATCTTGCTGGTGTTTGAATGTCTGTGAAATTAAAAACTCAAAAGCCAGCCAGAAACTTTCATAGGCTAAGACCTACATCTGTTCAAGCTGGTTTTTACCTGACAATGCTGGGGAGGTAATCTGAAAAATGAGAAGGGGCAAAAATTAGGGTTGTTGCAATCTGCACCACTCTGACCTTAGAAAGGAATACTGTGAATGGCTCTTCTCTTTCTTTTCCCATTTCAGGCAAGATCATTTACAAGCAGCTCTCGGGTGTGGGACAACACTGTTCCTTCCTCTGGAGCTAGGGGAATAAATCAGTCTCTGAGCACCCGAGACCATCTCAGCCTCCAGATGATTCGAGTTACTGAGTCCACATGGCACATGTGAACACCCAGGAGTGGCACTGCCTGTGCAGCACATCTTCCAGCTGCAGCATTTGCCTCATGGAACTCTAGTACTGTACTACCTCCTCCAGCCTGTGCAGAATTATGGAATATTCAGTGTATCTCACTGGCACCAAATTCTTCACTGAAGAAAACTTTTGTACTATGGCTAACCCTCTTCTATTTTCAGGTCTTTTTAAACAACACAAATGTTTAGGAGCTCTTAAATCTGTGGAAAGATCATAAGAGTGCACACAACAGAACCAGGCCAGTGTACACGAGATGTGGCATTTTAAGCCCTTGAGTTACAGTCCACATCCTGCACAAATCTGCGCTCGTGCTACAGGTGCCTATATCTAGAGTGTTCTTGTGTGTGTTCCCAGATTCTGACATCCATTTCTGTACTCCTGTCTTTGGACACACTCAACGTAGGTTGCTTTGGCTGAGACCTTTCAAAAACGGAGCCATTTCTTAAGTTTAGTTGCCCTACATAAGTCACTAGAGGAACACAAATCCTTGAAGATGTTCTGGAAGAGCTTCTTTTCAACATAGATCTCAAACTAAGAAATAATAATGAGAAGGAGCACAACTTAGTCTAATGTTAAATTATTGCAAAGTATAATTAGAATCAGGTCAGTGTGATTTAATCCAGGGTAAAATAGATCAAGAGCTGCACCTCCACTTTGTTTCCACTGTCAATACACTCATAGCAAGCATCAGTGTAAATCTGAGATAACTGTTGAAACTCCACATCTAAAAGTGGGTTCAGGACACACTTTTGAATAACAGTTAAGAAGAACCGGCATCCCTTCTCACTCACTGGTTATAATGAGCTCTGTTTTATCTTCTATAAATTAATGGGTTGAATAGCAGACAAATACAGTATTCCCTGGAATATCATGGGGGTTGGTTCTAGAAAGATGTCACTATAAGCAAAATCCATGAAGTACCAGTAAATAGGGTAAATATGGTAAAGCCAGGGAAAAAAATCTGCAATGTATTGAAACTGTGAATGGTGAGCCGCAAAGTAGTGAGAGATTACTGTATCATTCAATATGATAAGCCATTGTAGGCCTCTGAATCATGACAATGCACAAAATCATCCACCAGCTACTTCAGCTCTGGGAAGAAGTTTTTCTACTGCTCTGGTTTCACACCAAGGATTTCTTCGTAGAACAGACATTCTTCTCAACAAAGAGTATCAGGTCTCAGGTCTCGGAGACTTAGGCCTTACAGACCTGGTGAAAGGTAGCCTAGCATGCTGATAATAAAATGTTTATTTTCCTGGACTTACTTCTGGATTTCTTATTTCTAAATGTGTATCTTCAGTGTAGATGTGGAACCATTTCCTGAGGACACTGTTGTAAACTGAGCACTCAGTCTCTGCATCACCTGGGATTGTATATACACCTGAGATTCTGGGAGTGCAAGGAAGGACTGTTATTAAAATAGAAATATCTGTTTCAGATTCATCTGGCCTTATTTTAAGCTCCCAAAAGTTCACCCATTTCAGGGATCCAAATATGGTGGCTTTTTAACGCAGTCAAAGGGGAGGAGGAGAGAAAGAAATTTCTTAGTGTAATGGTCACATGCATTTCTAGCTGCAGTCAGTGGTGATGTTCTTATTGCTCATAAGTTCTTTGGGATTCAGCCCTAATCGCTGGCACAAACAAGCACAGAGTTAATTTTGACACTGAATGACGAAGAAGAAAAAGAGAAAACTATGTACAAAGTCATGGTAAGAGGAAGGAAAACAAAAGAAAAGTTCATCTGAAGGTGATTGAATCAAACTTGTGTATTAGTTAATGACTCGTTTTCCTTTTTCTTCAAATTTTGTCTTATTTTGAGTCGAATTCTGTGCAACATCTCTGCGGGGAAAAAAAAAAGCGTTTGTGGAATGCTGATTTTCTGCAATTAGTTTCTGATTTTTCAAATTTGTCCTTCACTCCAAGGCTTTTGAGCCTCCATCAAGCAGCATTTTTGAGAGACTATGGGAAAAAAAAATCCTTACAAAACAAAAACAGTATTTTCAGAATTCCACTCTACTGCTTTCAGACTATTTCCATCAACCCTCTTATTCATTTTGATTTATTTCCATCCATAAGCAGACTAACGCTTTTCTATGCTTTTATTGTTCTTCAAGAATAGGCCTTCTATTGGAGAAAAATAATGTCTCTACGACCACCACTTTGCTCAATGCAGATCTTCATTAATCTGCAGCCACAGTACAGGCTTTTAGCAGCGAGCACTTTTGATGGGAATTGAATTTGATACTGCATTATGGTTGTAGGGCTTCTTACAATAGACTGTGTTCTTTTCTGTGTCTGTGCACAATCAGAGAGACCCAATTAAATAATTTGGTGCAATAATGGAGAACAAAAGAGTATGAGGGCTTAAAGTGAGGGCTTCAGCATTTGTATTCTCCTTTTTCTGTATCATGTTAATTAATTTGCCTGAAAACCAAAAGAAAGAACATAATGTGAAAAGCATAGCTCATCTACAACATGGAGGCACTTTAAATGCAGATACCATACCAAATCAACATGTAACAAAGGAACATTCATTGCATTTCCATAAGAAAAAACAAAGTTGCCAGCTAATGTTGAGTGGTCCTGGTCGTGGCCACTAGAAATATGGGTAGTTATTTGAGGGGGCGGGGAACCCTTCAAATGTTAAGGGCAGGATAATACTTTGTGCCCCTATGATAACACATACAAATAAATAAGCAGTTTTGAAACCTAATTGGTGGGTAGAAAAGCACAGGACACCAATAGAGACAGAGATCTCAATCTTTCTAGGCCTTTCACTTTTTTTTTTTTTTTTTAAATCTTCTGGGCTCAATTCTATTCTATTCTTCCCATAAAATAGCTCAAACCAGACACTTCCGGAGAACTGGAGCTTCGTTTGCTCCTCTGTTTGAATTAGAAACTCCAACAGTATTTCAGTGGTCACTAGTGCAGCCTCTGCTCCTGTTATTCCAGTCTGCAACTGAGTTTATCCAGCAGAAAAGATCCATTTACTCCCTGCTGAAATAAATACCACGATTACGCAGTCCTTATTCGCTCTTTGGAGAGAAAGTTGAGGTCAAACGAGCTAAGATTATTTGCAGCTCTGATGACAGGAGCTACGCTGCACCCTACAGTGCTATCTGCTCCATAGTCCCCCTCTAAAGGCAAAGTGAGATCTATAAGACTGGCAGTTACGTATTTTTCCTCTAATAAATCCTTTAAACTATTAAGTGTTTGAAGATGCAAACCCAAGGATTATTCTATTGTCTCTTGTTCATTAGCAAGTAGAAAAAGAATATTTGTAGAGCTCTTATTCAATTGCTTTCATTATTGCTACCTGCTAAATAGTATTGTAGAGATATTAGGGGGAACAATTTACATAAAGGTTATGAATCTTATTTCACAGTATATTAAAAATACCATAATATCTGAGTAAAATATGATCACAAATTGGGATATCAACCCAGCTTAGAAATTTATACGATTAAGTCTTTGTAAAATCGGAAGATATATGTCTAAGCTAGCTACAACTAGCTCCGTTCCAGCAGGAAACAACATTCAATTTTGGGTTTGAGCTGTACAGCAACATAACTGCAGCTGTCAAGCTACCTGTATGTCACTCATCCTATAAAAGTACTGAAAATTATCATTTCATCACCTCTCATCAAGGTGTATTACATATCTTTCTGCCATGGTATTGTACTTCCCAGCAGAAGTATCTTTTTATATTAACATTCCTCTGAACATTACTTGTGTTGACAAGTTACTAGGTTGAAACCTAGGTGGGAGGATCTGGAGGTATCACAAATGGCTAAGATATTTGTGGCTTTTAATCATTGCAATTATCTATGCATTCCCCAACAACTTTTTTTATTTATGGATTAGAAGCTAGAGGTCTTATCTTTCTCCCTTCTCCTTAAACTCACAGCAATGTCTTGTTTGTTAGTCGCCAAACACTCTCATGATCAACTTTCCTAGGAAAAGCAATACAGCAATCCTGGATCAACTACAGCACAGGAGGCTGCAGGCTTATTTATCAGCCGTTTTGGTTTACGTGTGAGCTATTATGATAAGTGTTGTTCATTTCAGTAGGTCTTCAGCCTATAATTAAAATATGTGAAGCTTACAGTTGTTATGTTTCTACTTCCATCATGGGGACGTGAAAACAGATTGTCCTCCTTGGATCTTACCAAGTTACTTCTGATCCAACATTAAAAAAAAAAAAAAAAGGAAGGCATTTCTTCATATTCTCAGTTAATTCAGTCTAAAAGTGTCACACTTATTCAGCAGCAGTTAAAATAGTCTGTGATGAGAGCATGACAATTTCCAGCTAAACTAGAGGATAATTAGAAATGCCCCGTAGCAGGCAAGTCAGTGCTTCAATTTATTTGCTGTTTATTACCAAGTCCCTGCCCCTTGGGTGTAATGACTGTAAAGCAGCACCTGCAGCTTCCCAGTGTTTGATTTAGTGCTGTAAATGGTGCTCAGAGAGTAGATTAAGCTGGAATGTGATCAAACCTTATTTGCAATCCGATTATACAAACTGCTCCTTGCACTGACCAGATTGAAGTAATTTCCCTATAGAAACGTTACACTCACTTTGGTGTAAAAATGATTAACATTTGCTGACTGTGGGTCAGCCTTTCACTTAGTGTAATTCTTTATCAGGCAGGATGCCCATCTTATTCTTGTGTTTGCCACGTTTGTGTACCACACAGTATTTAACCAATGGATATAATCAACCTCCTTTTTTTCAGGTCTTCTTGATGGATGATTGTAATAAATAAGCACTCCAGCATAAGCAGATTAAACCATTTTTCCCCCTATTTGATTGTTCAGCAGTATTGACATGCTTAATGATCTAACAGAGAGCAGCTACAGAATGAAGGAATTTCCGTATTTTACTGAAAACAGCTATTGAGGTATTTATAAATGGGCAGTACACACGTGGTGCTTTAACTTCAGTGTTGGGCAGGATTGCTGGGCATCCACATCAATCCAAGAACTAACCTTGAATTTCTTTCAAAAAGTGTCTAAATATTCACTGCCACTACTAATCCTTTCACTCTTAAATAATCAGCAGCATAAGGCTTCTTGGTTCTCAGTAGCCCTTTATTTTTTTTCCCCCACCAGATCAAGAATGCTGGATATGAAAGCTGTTTCTCAGACAATTAGCCTCTGGTAATGAAATGCAACCAAATATATTCTGCGCATTGAAAGCAAACACTTGGCTCTTCATATATTTCTGTGACAATCAAAGAAATATTTTAGCCTGAAATGCATTATCAAGCCTGACTCAAATACTAGCAATAACATGTTTTGTTGTATAACATTTTAAAGCTGATTTTCCACAGACATTTTCATTGTAACCCTTTAGAGACCACAGTCCTGAAGGTTTCAGTGATAGCCATGTCCACACCTTGCAGCTGTGGACTCGGAGAATACAGCTCTGATTCCAGATAATAACCTTCAGAGTGGGATTCCTGAAGTGGTTTGCAATATGTACTTTGTGCAGCCATGGAGGCACCCTTCAGAAATCCCCAAATACGTCATGCAGTTTTCAGTTGTCAAATGGATATGCTCACCCAGTGATAGCCAGCAATTTGCTCACACTCAGCTCCTACTCGAGGGCTGTGTTGAGGCAGCACCACATTAGTCCCAGCGCAGCTCAGAAGGGCCACACATGCGTTTCTCTGACCTATATATCTTCTGGCTGTTTTTATGATACCTGAAAGATGAGAATTAAGTCATGCCAAAAATATCCATTTAACTTCAGCATTTTTAAGCTTCCTGTACAACAAGTGTTGAGGAAATTAACACCTGCAAGACAGTGGGGCGAGTTACGGGTTTATTTATATGCCTTTAATTTTACTCCAATTGGAAAGAGAGAAAATAGAGTCTCATTGGATCTTATCGTCAAAGTCAACTTTATGCCAATCCCATTGGAAAGAAGTCAGATCCTTTCACAATTGAGATCCCTCCACAGAGGGCCTCAGATCAGCCCATTACCTTGCAAAAGGAGGCTTTCCTTCATCTTGTTTTCTGAAGACCACAGAAATTACCTATAGCAGAATACAAGAGCTGAGTGTCATGAGAATAACAGGTCACAGCCCAACAACTTGTAATACAAGTTTTCTTTGGTTTTACAGCAGCAATTCACTTTTCTTTGGACAGTGATGCAGATGTACAGTGATGCCAGTGTGCCATATAAGCATACGGGGGTGCCATGCCAACCATTTGGGTCATAATTTGTACCTACCCTTCTGAGGAGGTTAAGGAAAGCCTCTGGAAGTTATGCTGGGGGAGGGAACTGCTGTTCTCAGGGAACTGCCTCTTCCATCACCCTCTTGCTCACTCCAGCAGCCAGCAAGTGGGGAAAGGGAAGTGACAGTGTAACAGCCCCTGCAATGATTTCATATAAGGCAAACAAGTGGAATACGCCAAGCTGTATGATTTAGCAGGATGATTATTTGTACATCTGCTGTTGTTAATGTCTGCGGTGGTTATCTCTCCATTGCCTCTGTTTTTTCCAAACTAATTGGAGGTATCCTTGTGTTTATAGTGTGGTGAAGGATGAAGTATTTAAATACTTCAGATAAATGAAGACTAATGTCCAGATGCGGGTTTTCAGGTGTGACCAGAGGCTGAAGAGATATAGGATCGGTCTGGGGATGTGCTAGTGTTCTGTCTTCCAAAAACTGGTCCTACATGAAGCTGTTCACATCAGACACATTGAAACTAACTTCTGCACATCAGTTCAAATCTGACGCAGAGAAATTCAAAGTCTATTTTACTTGGATTACCATGAGCACCACTAAGTTTTTGGTCCCTGATGGGACCCCCAGACCACCGTCTTTTGGGCCGGCATGGGGTCCCTGCAGCACCCTGAACCTTGTCCCTGCTTCATGAGGCAGTTGTGCTTCTTGAGAGGGTCCAGAGAAGGGTGACAAGGATGGTGAAAGGACTGGAGAACAAGCCCTATGGAGAACAACTATGGGAAATGGGTTTGTTCAGCCTGGAGAAGAGGAGGCTCAGAGGTCACCTCATTGTTCTTTCCAGCTACCTGTGGGGAGGTTGCCACCAGGTGGGTGTGGACCTCTTCTTTCAGGCTGACGACACCAGAACGAGAGGACATGGCCTTAAGCTATGCCAGGGGAGGTTTAGACTGAATGTTAGGAAGAGGTTTCTCACAGAGAGAGTGATCGCTCATTGGAATGGACTGCCCAGGGAGGTGGTGGAGTCGCTGTCTCTGGAGGTGTTTAAGAGAAGACTGGATGAGGAGCTTAGAGACATGGTCTAGCTGGGGGTGTTGGGCTGGATGGTCCTGTGGGTCCCTCCTGGCTCGGAATGGCCTGTGTGCCTGTGAGGGAACTAGGTTTATGTTCACCACTCTGGGGTGTGCGTTCGATCTCTGTACGGGCGTTAGCTGGTGAGTTGGACTAGAAGATCCTTGTGGGTCCCTTCCAACTCATAGGATTCTGTGTGTGTGTGACTGGTGCCCATGGGTGGATGACCTAGGGGACCTCCACACCATGGGTGCTCTCAGAGCCACAACAGCACCAACACCTCACAAGCGCTTCTGCTGGTGGTAAACTTCTACCAGAAGAGGATTTCACATCCTCTCCTCTTAGATTTTGGTGTTGGCACCTGCTGCTTGTGGACAGTTAGAAAGTCTCAATAAGGACCAAATTGTATGTGTTCATATATGCAGACTTGCCTACAAAAACTGTGCTGTTTTAAACTGGCTGTGCTTTCCTAGGGTGATCCTCACTGAGTCCTAAATTGTGCTGTGCACTTTGGCACGTACAAAATGCAGAGCAGTTCTCATGATGTGAAAGCAGCAGTTGGGCACTGCTAATTTAATTTTTGACTCTTGTTTTAGCCAAGATTTGGATGCAGTGGTCAGAGTTTCAGAAATATTACTAAATTTAATATCAATTATATTGGAAATATATTCTGTGTTCCTTACATACATTAAGGTCGGTGTTATTTGACTGAGAAGATCACTGATTGTATTTTAACACTTATCCTTCTCTTGCATAGCCAATATTTTGGATACCTGTAGCTACAAATGACCATGGCTGATGAATAATCACCTGATCCCATGACAGAAATTAAAGCACTTTAGTCCAGCATCATGGCAATGTCACAGCTGCTGAGAACTCAGATGCTGCAGTCCCTCTGTATCTCTCAACTATAAACAAGCAGTTTTGTACCAGCCCACTTCATTACTGCTAGCCAGGTTGAGTCCAAGGGCTGGTTGAGAGATGATTATCAGTTGCTAATAAAGTATTTGGAGTTGCAGTCTGCTGTAGATTAATTGCGAAGGGATCTGCAGAAACTGCAGAAACTGCAAAATCTCACAGGAACATTGATAGAATGAAAAGCCTGCTAACACAGAGAATCTAGTTCTCTGCCCTTAACTTTATACAGTAATCCCTCACTACTTCACAGTTCACCACTCGCGGCCTCAATACATCATGTTTTTTTCCCCTCATCTTTACCAGCACTACTGTATTTACTGTATTTACCCTATTTACTGCTACTTTGCAGATTTTGCTTATCATATCTTTCTGGAACAACAACCCCCACAAAAACTGAGGAATTACTGTATACTAAAGCCTCTCCTACCCTCCTATGAAAAAGGAGGAATGCAGCAGTGGTCCTGGGAAGTTGCTTGCTTCTGCCTTCCTTTAAATCTATAACTGAATTTTCCAGCTCTGTGAACCCCAAGACAGTGAGGAAGACGATATACCTGCCCTGGGTGCAGATAGACCTTCAAGTAAGGTTGATGTATTTCTTCCTTGCCTTTCACCCTTCTTCCTAGGGCAGAACCAGACGGCTATGTGCAGCCAGCAGTACAAAGTGCAGAAAATATTAATCTTGAAGGAAATAAATTATTGAAGAGATGACATTAGCTCAGCACCATTGGAAGCTAATTGTTGGCCTCATTAGACAACATCACTAATACTCAGGGATGACTGGACTACCCTGCAAAACAAAATGGTACCTTGGTGCAGAATTCTGATGAAGAATTAAATAGAAAATACAATGGTGAGAGCTGGAGGGATTTCTCACAGGATTTTCTGCTGATAGCTTGTAGATTCCCACTTGGAAGAAAGTGAGGGGGTAGAAAGACTTGGGTATGTCTGTCAGTCATAACTTCACAACTGAGCTCCCAGTTGTGAAGCAGCCAAGAGAAACACACCGAAAAAATAAAAAAAAAAATAAACAAAATAACTCAAACCCCAAATAAAATGATGGGGGAGGGGAAAACCCAAGAAAAAAGCTCAAAAGCACAAGCCCAAGGTATTGCAAATAAATACAAGGAAATACGAAAATCAGGACGGTGTAAAAGAGAGAGGAAATAAGTGCCACGTTGGGATAAACAAGCCCCTGATATCGCAGCTGCTGCCATCAATGTTGTGGAGGCAGTGAGGCTACTGGTTGTTTGGATAGTGAGCAGAGGGTCTAGGGAAAGGGAGGAACCAGTGTGCAGAAAAAGTATAGAGGAGGGCTCCTCAGATGACTGGGATAATGGAGATCCTCTATTAAAAGAAGATATTACAAGTTCTTTTCCTGCCTGACCCAGTAAAACAAAGCTGAGGTGACAGGCAGGAGGGGGAATAATGTGTAGGGCAGGAGAAGAATAATTTGAAGGACAATGTTGGCAGAATAATTTCTAGTGTTGAGCTGGTCCTTGATCAGTTTCAGCTGAAAGGGCAAATAGTTTGAGTCATGAAGTTCTGGAATAGCAATTAGATGTTGGAAAAAGAGTGCCTTCTTAAGAAAGAGTAGAATAGTTTTATGATATATGTGAAGTAATGTTTATGGAAGAGGAAGTTCCTGTACCCCTTGTTTTCCAAGGACACATGCTGTATGGGTACACGTGTAATGAAGGGACCCTGATACTCAGAGCTGGAGATTTTGCAGGCCCTTCTTTCCCCCCTTGAAATGTGTGAGCTCAAACTCATGCTGGCAAGCACTTTAGAAGCCTTTTCCAAGCAGGGCAACAGTGAGTGCCCGGCAGGAGACCAATGAGATGCAGTATTCTCCAGCTAGAAGCAAAGTTTGGAAAGAAGAATGACGTTTCTTAGATTGCTGGCTTTATTCATGTCTTGTTCAGCAAGGTGGTCTCTGGGCACTAACTGCAATGTGGAGGCTTAAGTAGGCAGTGTGCAATAGCGTGCATTTTCGCTCTGCAGTCTTGAGAGAAGAAATCGACATTTGTTATGCTTCAGAGTGCTAGAAAGTCCCTGTAACTGAGGCAGATACAAACTGCAGGCTTATGGATGGTTCCACTACCTAACTATTCTGTGCTGACAGAGTCCTATCCCAGCACACATGGCATATAACTGGGGAATCATGGACTGGGAACAAGCTGTTCTTCCAACATTCCCGAGTGGTAGTCAGCAATCTGGAGGCACTTCCCAGGATGACACAGTGTTAATGAGCCCAGGGTGAAAGACAGGTAATAAAAATGAGAAAAGGTGGAGCAGAAGCTTCATTTGTAGTAGCTACAATGCTAAATTATTACTTGCCCAGCCCATTTGAGCTTTTAAATGCTAGATAAATCATTCTACCCTGACACTTTAAAAAAAATGGATCTTTTAGACTCATCCAAGAAACTTCATAGAGACTAATGCAATCCCTGCGTTAATGCGATTACAGACTAAGAAACTGCTGTTAAACCAGATAATTATGAATGTAACCAGCAAATTTCTCAGTAGCATTAATGCATGTTTTTTGATTTCTAACATATTTCCCTTAGAGACTATTGTCACTGCAACTCTGTAAGGGCTCTATCCCAAGTCCCATTTTAAATGGTTTTTCATGTGTTCTCAATATGGTTTCAACAACCATTATCATATGTTTTCCTCATCAGAAACAGAAATGGCTTCAAGGTGAAAAGACATAGAGTACCTTACCCATTCCAAGAAAGGGACGGCTCCTAAGCACTAAGGCGTGTTGTAAGAAGCCAGTGCCAGTAGAAGATTATCTTACAACCTTGTAGATTTCAGAATGTGAATATTTCATGAGTTTCACCAAAAAATTTTTAGGTTGTCTGTGGTATTGTTCTACTTCCTGAGTTTGAGCATGCTTCCTATAAGAGCTCTCATTCAAAATGACCGCTCCAGTCTTTTTCATAACAAGTAGCTCATCTCATCTGTCAAGATCCCGGATGTGGCACAACAACAGAGAACATTTTCAGTATGACATACTGTCCGTGGATGTTTCATAAGAATGGATTTTCAGGAGACACTTGACAGAGAAGGGTAGAGGGGCACTACAAACATTGGCCAGCAAGAGACACAGTGGTATGTGTGGGAGGAAACAATGAAGAGATTAACAAGGCTGGTATAGTTGGGAGGAAGGACATGAAAAAGAATATGGTTGGGGGGAAGAAAAAGCCTGAGATAGAGTAAGGTCATCATGAAAATTTTCCACTCAGTTTTGTTAGACCCTGGGGTCAAAAGAAAAGATTTGGTGACAGGCATGAAATGATCTGCTCAAGTAAAGGAGGTTTTTTAACAGTAGCAGGGATCAGATAGAATTGGAAGTGTGATGTAGATGTCAAAGAAAAATGCAAACATTATGAGGGATTTTTAAACTGTGGATAGAAACCTTGTTTACTGTAAGCAGTGTTGAGTACATAATTGAAATGAAAACTAATTGAACATAGAGACAGCACAGGGGTAGCAGGAGGCAGAAAGGTAAAATTGAGGATGTCTCCAGGACTTTGTGTCTGAATAAAGAAACAGAAGGGAGCCATGTTAAATAAAAAGGGGTAAGTGGTGTTCTAGGAAACAAGATTACAAGTGAGGATTGGCCATGTTAGCTGCAAACTGCTGTGCAATATAGGGTAGTGTTCCAGGGAATGGTGAAGCACAACAGACTGAAAAAAGAGAAGGTCCTTGTGTCCTTAATGGTGTCTGAATCCATGGAAATGGAAGGTATTACTCAGCATAATATCTTTGACATGCAAGAGAGAATCTTGTAGACACCACTGACTGTACTGAGTAGCGGTGGTGTTCAGCTGCCTGAAATTAGACAACCAGAATAGCCTTCATGCAGCTGCCTCTTCCAATATCCAGTACATAATCCTAGTCGTACCTGCCAGAACCATGAAGATATCTTGGACACTTCAGGGCAGGTTCAAAGCACACTAAACTTTTATGTGTCTGCAGTGACATCTCAGTTGTTATATCCTTTTACTGCAATTGAGACCTGAAACACCCAACTTACATCAGACATCAACGCTATAGAATTTTAAATTTGAATTTCCATGATCTGGGGTGGAATTTCACTTTACATAGTTGGCGTGTAAGGGAGTGAGGAGGGCTACTTCCTACATGTAGAATTGTGATGATGATTGCCTTCAAATATTCTTTAAAAATGTGAAATTGGATGAAAAAGGATAAACGTGTTCATTTTTAAATTTTTTTCTTTTTTTAAACAAAGACAAGTTTGGGATTGGATTGATGTTAGGCCAACCTGTTTCCTTTCATCTCTAACTCATAATATTGTTATCTGAAACCAACTATAATGTATGCCTTTTCAAATCCTGATTTATGCATTTCGCATTTTGAAGCAAGTATGACAATTCTGGCATGTACACATAAATTATATAATGTAGGACTTGCAGTTTGTGGGGCTATTTGTCAGAGGATTGTTGATTCCAGTGGAATTTCTATTTGATAGGTGTCTAAAGTAAATATAAATGTTAAGTGGCAGCTTGGTTGTTTTATTTCTCCCAGTGAACTGGTTCAGGTGATACCTCAGTTGTCTTGGGCCTTCAGTGCCTATAATGAATACAGTTGACTGAGGTCTAGGTAGGGGTACATCTTACACGTGCTACACCATTACAAGTGACAGAGAAAGGGGACACCCAAAGTACCTTCCACTGATCAAATACAGTGTCTATCTAATGGCAATGTCATAGCTTAGTCTAGAACACTGTTGTCTGCTTGCTGAGATCCTTGAAAGTCACTATATTCTTAAAAGCAAGAGTGAAAAAAAAAAAAAACCCAAACCCCAAGAAAGAAATAGATAATGGAAAACAGGAACAAGGAAGATGATAAAAAATCAAGAAACTTAGGGCTGGTTGGGACCTGTCATTCAGTTCAATCATATGTTATTGCAAGCACACATGCCCCAAATCTATTTCATAAGCTCACAGGGCTCCATCTCAAGTGCTGCTAGCAGTTTGCCCAGGTTGATCCAAACCTTCTGCCTTCTGACAGCAGAGAACCATCTTTCCCAGGCAAAGTTTACCCATGGCCAGTTTATATCTATTTGTTCTTTTGCCAATATACTCCTTAGGTGAAGCAACTCTGCTCTGTAAATATGTCAGAGGGGTAAATATCAACAGTGGAGCTCAAGCACATCTGATTATCGGCAGCTAATGAAGACGGTATCTTCTAGATCCAAAACTGCACATGTAAAATGAGGTGCTACCACCTATGCAGTGGTATAGACACTTCTTTTTTTTCTTCACTGCTGGCAATACCTTGGCTTACTCCACACTTTTCATGGATGAGTTGGTTGCAGAATTTGTAGCCAACACAAAGATTTAGAAAACCTGTAGCAATCATCTGCAAGTCTTTCTTATATGGGGTTCTCCTGCAAAACAGGGACTTGCAAGTGTGGGTCCTGTACAAGCTTTTTTTTTTTGCCTTGTTTTGACTATTTTCCTTCTTCCAGTATGAAGTCCCAACAACTATTCATAATTAAGCTGAAGGGAGTTTGCATGCAATCTGGTCAATTTATGAAGGCAAAAATCAAAACTAAAGACCAGATGAAATATGGTAATATGGGAAGTTTTTTTTATGTTAGGAGAGATACATTTCTTCATTTACAAATATATGGATTAGCAATGCAACAAACCACTTACCTTTCACTCCTGTTGATGAAGCTGTATCAGATAATACTGCACTCTCCCGAGATCTGTATGTGAAATTAGGGTGCTAAAGGACTTTACATAAATACATTTGGAAGAATAACTAGATTTTATCAAGATGTGGAAACATACAAGAAAGTTTTTAGTGTTCTCAAGGATCATTGCCCTCAGTAAAAAGCAACTTAGGGAAATTCTGACCAAAACACATAGTTTGGGCTAGCAAAATCCATAACACTGACATTCACAAAGCTAAAATGGGTGTCAAGCTATAACTGTCATCACCGCCTGTCCCCCAGAATAGCAGAATTGTTTTCCCTTCATCTCAGATGATATCTTGTCAAAGAAAAGTAAAATGGGCTAACCTAGGTTTTTTATTAATCTGGTGTGTATCAAATGAAATCAAATTGCCTCACTGAATGATGAGCATAAGGGAATGGGTTAGAGCATACTTACAAATAGCTGCAAGTCACGTTTATTTTGGGCATATATGGATTTTTTCAGGATCCTTGTTATAACTGTGAAATTTTCCTGACATAACTGGTTTATGCTGAAAACACATGACAGAAATACAATGGCATATAGCTGGCCTGGATCTTAGTGAAACATATATAAAACACAATGAAACATTCTTGCCACTAATCCTATAACAGGCTGCACACCTTGAACAGAAAAAGACACCAACAAAACCCCATTGCAGCAATGCAAGCATCTTATCTACATCATCACACATGGGAGTCACTAGGCTTCATGTATAATTTGTTCTAAAGCAGCATGTAGCTCCTCGATTAGCTCCTGGGTCTGTTTAGCCTGGAAAAGAGGAGGCTCGGGGTGACCTTATCGTTGTCTATAACTACCTAAAAGGNTTGGATTATAGGTTGGCCTAGATGATCTTCAAGGTCTTTTCCAACCTTATCAACACTGTGATACTGTGATACTGTGATTATGTTCCTGCATCTCCTCTTGCTGCAGTATTTGTTACCTATGTGTCCGCAAACACTTTGTAAAGGGGAGTCAGCTGAGCCTTACTGCATACTCGACCACTATAAAAGGTAATGACCCACTTCAGATGACATTTCCACAGCCAGGCACGTGTGCAAAGGTGCAAAGGTGAGGGGAAAAGCCAGCAGTTATGAGTATGAGCTGACTTCCCTGGCTCAGAAAGAACAACCTGCTAATGATGATACCGTCCTTTGTTTCTCCTATTGGCTTCAGCTTTCTCTTTTAAATTCCTTGTGACTCACAAAAAATTACTGAGCTCCTGAGCTTGGGAACTATTGTCCTGACCTCCATGATTCCCAGAAAAATATGGATCAGTACACAGAAGATAAATCACAATGTAGTTTTAAGAGGCAGAGGATTTTTTTAAAAGTAGTCAGTCACAGATCAGGAGAAGAGAGTAACTTTTATAATCTGCTGTTCACAAAAGGAGCATGCTGCCTGGGAGATATACATTATTCAACCTTAATAAATGTTCTCCACTCTTCCCAGCTGGAAGGTGTTAATTTTCA
>WEKX01027520.1:123778-162449 GCA_013390025.1 Pitta sordida
AGACATTATTAGTAAACACCAGAGCATGTCCATATACCATATGAAATTCTGTCTCCTTTGTTCTTTGTCTTCACAGCTAATTTCAGAAAAGATAAAACAGACTATGCTTCCGCCAAGTTTCATTTATAATAACGGTTTAGAACAGAAGAAAGAAGAAGAGGGACAGAGGAACTTAGTGGAATGATGGATGAATACGGAGTAATTTGACTTTCATGGTATGAATAGCCACCAGTCAGGCACAGATTGCATGGCACAATTGACTACATTCAGGTTAGATGACATCTCACAATTATTATTTTGTTAGTTTTACAAACCCTTCACTGTGGCATCCTAAAGTATTCCTACTTCTCCCTTTCTAAACACTTAAAACCCTATCATCCAGTACAGTAACAGGCAAACCAAAATTGTCACTCTGGACCTGCTCCAAGCCTCATCCGGATCAGCAGCACATCTCTAACAACAGCAGGCATTCAAAACCCCAAAGATGTGTCAAGTACCCAGTGGGAAAATACAGAATAAAGTCCCTTGCACTGTCTCATTGCCTCCTTCAATAGTTAGAGATTGGCTTAAGACCCCAAGCATGACATTTAAGTCAATCAAGTATTAAGCAAAAAGTGGAAGTGCAAGCTATGGATACTATTTGTATTTCTTGGACAACACTCAGGACACAAACACATGGAGTGGGATGATCCCAAGGCCACTTACACAAGGAAAAGTCTTTCCATTTGCTGTTTATGGGCTCACGATCAGCTTTGACATTAATGTTTTGGATATATGTGTATAGAGGAGGACCCGGGCCAGTGTGCAAGCAAGGGCAATCTAGTGCCCGTGGTGGTCTGCTTCTTTGTGTGTTCATGAAAGTGCCTCTACTTAGAAGTGTGCTGTAAGTGTTAATTAATGCAGCTGAACAATGATTTAATGAGTCATAAGTGATGGAAAAGGAAAATTTATTAGTATGTACATGTTTAAATCCCTTCTCTTTTTTGGATTTCTAATCAGAAGTGTTTGGACAACTAATATGTTTTCACTCATCTATATGAGCTATTTACAGTGTATTTACAGTAACCAATTATATTTCATGAGCTTTTTTTCTTTGCAAACTTTAATAATTCTTAATATCTTCAGTTGCTTTCATACACAGTGTGCTTACTGAACTAATGCCTTCTATTTCCTTCTGAATAGAAACCACTCCTGCTCAGACCTTGTGCAGCAAGGGATTTTAGTGCAGTAGACAATTTCAAAGACTGCTCTTTCTATTTAACAATCAGTGCATTAGGCTAAAATATTCACACAGATGCACTAGCAATTGAAAGGGTTTGCGGTGTAGTGACAAGGTCCTTCTGTTACCTGGACTGTAGAATGATGAATGAGCATTAGTGGAATATTCTTTTGGCCTTTAGGTTTACCTTGATCTTCTCACAGAATGCAAATTGACATTATACCCACATTTCTATAGTATTTATTACTGTGGTCATGATGTGAGGGCTTTTTTCAATATGAATAGTGTAAAAGGGGAAACATATTACTGCAAAGAGACATTATTGTGCTGGGAATGTATAAACAGCTGAGAAGAATAGAGCGACATGCTCATAATGGAAACTGAAAGCTCTTCATTTTGTCCTGATTGTCTACCCTTCCTTTTTAAACAACCTTCCTTTTTCCTAGCTATCAATACAAAGTTCTTTTTGGTAAAATGAAGTGCATTCATGCTGCCTGAAAGAAGCTTTTAAAGTTGATCTGTGCCCACACAAAAGGGAGGCAGTGTTTGAGCACATCAAGTTGAGGAAGCAAACTTGGTCAATGTTCATTACTCATGGCTTGACATTCTGAGCCTCCATATCATTTTGTAAAGAATCAGATAAACTTTCCTTGTGATAAACAACTGAAATAATTTTTCTTAGCTGTCAAGTCCTTTTCTCCCATTTCCAGCCTGTTCTCACACTCTTCCCAGCTCGTAAAAGCAACTGAGCACAGCTCTTTGGACTGATAAATGGGCTCCTTTCAATTGGTGGCAGGCTTCAGGAAAAAGAGATAATCCTGGATAATGTGGACACAGTTTTCATTTCATGTCACCCAATTAAACTGCAATTATCCGGAGTGCAACAGCAGAAAAACTGGAAAGAATGGTTGGAGAATGAGGAGCCCTGGCTCCCTGGGACTCTTTATACTACACACATTAGCCTAGATTTGTTCTATTCTGATAATAAAGTGCCAGTCTAAGCACTTAGTAGCACACAGTGAGAGACAGACCAGCTGCAACCTGTAGCTCAGAATGAAATACTATTGCAACTGCTCTGGGAAACATCAATTTGATCCAGAGTAACTTTCTCGGAGATTATTTGCATCAGGAATCCAAAGCCCTGTGCTGTGGTTAATTACAACCTAAGCAATATGGTCAGGAGGTGCTCTGAACAATGCAGCAAGGTTCAGATTACAGGTAAAATCAGGACAAAAAAGTCTTTTCTTAATATGACTCACAGTAACACTGCAAGCCAAAATAAAGCAGGTATCAACCATTTTATTATGAAGGAAAACTGCATTAATGTATCTTATCTCTTCAGCATTTTGGCTGAGATCTAGGGCAGGATGAATTTAATATGTTAATATGTCTTATTAAGTTACCGCTCTTGCAGTAAAATAAACTGGATAATCTAACAGATCTGTTTTATCTCTAATTACCATGATCCTGGTAAACTGCAATTAAATAAACAGATGGAGTTTTTAAGCTTGTGGCCTGGTGCATGGGAACATTTTGGTAATTGAAATGCATGTACATATTTGCTATTATTTCTTTATTTCTTTTGCCCAGCCCTGTGAGTGCGCAGCGCCTATCCTATAGGCATGGGATGTAAAGGTAAGGGTGACAGATAAAGTGTCTCCTACAACTAAAATGTAGATTTTGACCTTGAATTTTTTATTTTGTTTACTCTTACACGAAGGACTAGGGGCAGGGGGGTGGGGGGAAGGCTACCCTAAACTGTGAGACAAGTCAGGCCATTTAGCCTACTTTCCCCTTTCCTCAGATAAAAGACAGGCTTTAGAGTGTTACATTACAATATACTATGTATTGTGAAAGTGTAGAGAGCCACTTTTGCTTGGGCTTCCTTTGCACACTGAGAGCAGCAGCAAAATGGAAATCCATAGCCACACCTGATCCTGTGTGGAAGTTCCCATTCCAGGTGGTATGGGCGCTCTTGCCCTATATAACATTGCAAGCAATAAAACAAGCGACTGAAATTAACTGGTCAAACTCTAAGCTGTGCTATGACTGTAGGAGACACTTAGGTATGATTTTAGCCCTCATTGGGGACCAGTTTTCACAGGTTTTGTGTAAGTCAGTATTAAGTGATAAACTATTTTTGCAGTAATTTTTGTCAGCAAGTAATGTTACAGAAAAGTGTGTGACACTTTTGCAGGAACGACAAAGCAGATCTGAAACTGCAATAATGAAGTGTGCAATTCACAAACTAATCACAGTTGTTTAATAAGCAGTTAGTTTTTGGATTGGAAATATTCTGGTTTACCTGAATTTTTCAGTTTGGCCCTATATTCAGGTCTTTATCAAATAGAAAAATGCACTTCCCCATCCCACCTGGGAAAACCCCAGGTGCAGAAAGATTTGGATTCTTCGGAGATGTTAATAAAATTGGGATTTCCCTGTTTCCAAAACAATACCATGCCTCCCACGCTTTTTATTCCATTCCTTCCCATTCCTACCTGAAGCAGGTTTTGGGCTGCTTTGAAGATTGCTTTTCTGTTTAAAACTTGAAAGCTACCTTGTTCCTTGTGGAGCCTATTTAAATAGCAAAAAGCTACACCTTGTTGTGAGAAGGAGCTGTAAAATGAAAAGAGGGGCTGTGGCAGGAGTATGGGCACTCACACACACAGATAATATAATGGAGCAGTTCAGGTCCTCTGCAAAGGACTGGAACTTATACCTATAGAGATAAACATTTTAAAGTGTGGCAACTTTCTTTTGACTATCTTGTTTTCTTAAGGAGCCTTTAAGCAGCTGTCCTACAAAGAAGCGCAGTCAAAAACCCTAACTGAAGCTAGTTTACTGGCAGCAACAGAAGTAGCATGATTTTAAGGAAAAAATACATTTTGGTTTTGGAAACTTTATCTACAGGACAAGGTCAGTTGACCAGTGATTTGCTCCTCTTAGATGCTGACACCTTTTTCAAAGCCAATCCTAACATTTCAAAGATGACCAGGACCAAAAAATTGAGGCGAACCGACAGGAGGTGATAAGACTGTTATGCCTATATAGGTTAAGAAAGGTGGTTGTATTTGATTTAAGGAACAAAGTTTGGGCAGCAAAGTAAAATAAATCTATCTCTTATGGTTCTAGGAAGAAGGTTAAGTCCTTGAGCAATGTGAATCACTTCTCATGCCTGAGATCTGTCCTAATGAGGATGTCAAAACATTGACCTTAAGTGACATTTTTCTAAGTAAAACCAGAAATTAGGTCTTGTGCATAACACAGTATAGTACATTAGTCCTTCAGCAGAGCAGAGAGTGTGCAGAGTGAATTAACATTATGCATTAATAGCATATAGTGCAATATGCACAATAATGCAAAATGATGTTGCATAAACTTGTTACACTTCTTATGCCAAGCATTCTGCTTATATTAAAAGAAAGTCCCTTCCCAAGAAGATCTGCAGTCCAAATAGGCAAGAGAGACAAACTCAGGCACAACTCCTTCACCTGCAGGGCACAGACCCTGAGCTTTCCAAAGTTTAGCTCAAGTTACCTCCCAGGAACTAGATTGTGCTGGGCAGGAGATCTGCATATCAGTCACATAACTGTTTTATCATCTATTTTCTTATCTTGGAAATACAACAAGAATGTAAGACTATACAAGCCAGATGCTGACTTAATTTACAGCTAGGAAGCAAGGGGAGTCATACCTTCATAAAGGTTTTTATTTCCTCATTTCTTTCCACAAAGAGAAAAACTATTAGATACTAATCTTCAGGATAGGTAACTAGATAATGTTGTAAATCCTTTTAAAAATATATACATACTGTATAAATACGTAAATTTAAAAAAATATATATGATGCCTTAAAACATCATTGTGAATGAGTTTTCATTACAGCATGGAAAAGGCAATTATGCATTACAAGCAACTGGGTTTTAAAGGACTATAATCCCCATGTGATTCTTGTCTCCATTTCTACCTATTTGCAACTTATTAGGAAGAAACAGAAAAACTGAGATGACTGTAATTTACTTCCTATCTATTGCACCCTATAAGTTGCTCTCGGAAGAGAAATGATAACTTCTCAGGATGTAGCTTTTCCAAAATATCAACGTATACTTTTCATAAGAGCTTCATTAGATCATGGCATTTTGCTTGATTACCAGTAGTCATTGTTCCCCTCAGAAAGGAGCAGTGTCAGATGATTTCACCCCCCTACTTTCTCTTTGGTTGCACAGTGGCCAGAAACAGGAATTAGAGACCCCCAAAGCAAGCGGAGGCCAGGGCTCTGAATGGAGCAGCTCTGTCTGAATCTCATGCTAATGAGATCAGGAAGGGAGGAAATGTTGAACTCCAACCCTGGGCTGCCAAGCAGTTTGCCCCTGCTTCAGCAGTGGGCAGAGCCAGCTGGGGGCAGAGAGGGTCCCGAGGTACCCAGGGGATCAGGATGCTACTCAGCTGGCAGGAAAGGGAGCAAGAGTTTCACTTATATTAATAGCTCCTTTTGTTCAGGAATCACAGTAGCAGCCCTTATTTGCAAACTTGAATAAGTGTAATGCGCTCTCAGCTCTTGCACAGGTGCTGGGCAATAGCGATTTTTCTCCCTGCCTGCACAATGACTGCTTTTTTTTTCCAGGGCTGCAGGAAGGAACTGGAAAAACTCAGTTGGACAAAAGTTCTGGCTGCACATTTGCCCAAAATGTTGACTGGTTTTTGTTGCAGTGTACATGGTGCCATATACAAGCCTAGCAATGGCGACCTAGAAGGTGACCTGACAATGAGTGTGTCTTTTGGAGAATGTGGCAAATATTGTAGAAGCTTCCACATTTGTAATGAGGCTGACTGGTTCCAATAGATAGTTGCCTGGCAGTTTGTCTTGATAGCTTTGTAAACACGTTTCTTTCCTTCCTTCAAAAACATAAAAAGGGAGGCAAAACCAGCACCTGGAATATCTGCAGAGATGAAGTGAAATGAGAATAAATTATAGTAAGATAGAAAACTTAAGAAAAGCTACACATTCTTGTTGAGACATTGTTCTGAGAAATTACACCCTGTGAGGAGCTGTCTTACTGAATTTAGATGGGTTTATGCCACCTTGATGCAACTTTGGTTTCTTGCTTTCTTTAAGAATCTGGTATTGGACTGCTTCAGTAAAGATTGCCTGCCAAATATGATGTTTTCCTTCCCTTCTCAGGGTTTTTTTGTTGTTGTTGTTGTTGTTTTAGGGGGTTTTTTTCCTTCTCCAGTTGTGGTTTAAAGCTTGCATAAATCCAAAAGAGCAGGGGATTGATGTTACCATATGGTGGTTATTGGATGTAATACTGTCTAGTTCATGGATAACATCCTTTTTCTCTTAAAGATCTCCTGTCCTTCAAGTTCAATAAGTCCTGAGGGACTGCAAAACTTAGTAGGTTGAATACCTGGGAATGGAGAGAGATTTATAGTACTTACCTCATCAAAATGGCTAGGATATTTGTGGATTAATAGTTTGAAAAACCTCAGAACATATAACTTTGTGATTTGTTGGTGCTTCTACAAAAGTTTCTTTTGTTTGTTTGTTTGTTTTCCTGTCAACCTCTACTGCAACTTAGGAGATGAAGAAGTCCAGCACACATGAACTAGGACAAAGTTAGTTAGCCACTAACATGCTTGAAATTAAGTATAACCCCCAGAAAAACACAGTACCTCTTGTTAAGGTTTCTAGAAAGATAGCAAGATGCTTGGAGCAATAGAAATCCTCACTGTTAATGAGCACATATTTTTACAATAAGAAAGAAAAAAGGATACAATAAGTGTTCATTCCTAAGTCTTTTTCTGTCTGCTTTGCTATGTGTGATAGTCTGTTAACATAATAACTACTCTCAAACATTTCTTTTGTGGTAAATTCAGATGTCCTTGATCAGTATTGAGCATCTGTTGTTCTACAAACCTATGAGTAAATGTGTCTGTTGGTGTGATCAGCAATAGATAATATATTTTTTTCTTAATTATTTTAAATTGTATCATGACTATGTGCTTGTAAAACAGATTATTGAAAGACCCATTTTTTCGCCTTATGGAAGCACTAATGGAAAACCACTCAATTTTGTTCCATCAGATTTTGCTGCTTGAAAAAATCTCAACAAGGTAATGGCCGCCACTGTCGCCATCTTGGGGATGGGAGGAAGCAGCAGCGCCACCACCGCCACCGTGGCTGTGCGGGTTGGTTTGTATATTCAGCTGCCTAATTAAATATTAATGCGTGCCAGGTCATGCATGCACAGTTGCAAAAAAGGGTCTCCTTAATCATTGAAAAATCATGCCGCTAAGATGTGAAGCCCCAATATGGGGGGCATGAAGTGCAAGAGGGCCGACTGTATATGACAATTGAGATAAGATACAGACCCTAGTGGCTTTTCTTCATCTGAGCTAGGAGGTACTCTGAGTGTGATCTCTCAACTCCCACCACTGTTACTCAGCTGGAAAAACGTTTAACCAGTCATGGAACACGCAACTAAAGAGGACTCTATGATAGGTGAATTAGTACGGATCTGGGAATCAAAAAGTCAACAGCTTCTACACACTTGATTAAAATCTTTTTGCAATGGTGGAATGCGGATGACTGTCTACCACTGGATTTTATGTTCTTCTGGCCTCGCAAACCCAGACACCACAGTGGTGCGTCATCCTGCCTTAGCATCAAACTGAATGGTGGTACACCAAGGCATCCATCCTGCCTGCTACCTGACGGCTGCCTGTGCTGGGAATTGGTACAATAGGCAGCAACAGCTGCAGGATACCCTGCACATAGCTGCGGTATGTATGGGAATGATCGGTGACTAGAGTTGTTGCTGCTGGTTTTATTTTGGCTAGTTGGCAGAGGTCTCACTAATTCTTTAGCTTTTGAATTAGGATGATGTAAGAGGCCCAAGTGCTGTGCTAAACACTCCACAACAGGGTTTATCAGAAGAATCTGTCAGTCTTGAGAGAGTTACCCAGGACTACAAAGAATTAGAAACAAATTTTCTGTGTAGTCAACAAGTTTGTGAGCTGAAGAAGTGAGTTAGTTCTTAATCATCTGTGACTGGTATTCTGTAGGCTGACTATTCTGTCTGCAAAAAGGCAACTGGGCATCTACTTGGCTGGTGCACCCATGGAGGCTATCTGATGCACATGCTCAGCCACACACAATTCTTCTCCTCTTGGTTGCCTGTCCCAGGAATTTCTACCACATGTTATCAAATGCATATGCTTGAGCTGTCAGGCAGATGCAGCACCCCCATATAACCCTGGCTTTTTGTAAAGCAGAAGGTGGAGTCTTCCTTGGGTGAATGTATTAAAAACAGAGGAACTCAAATGCTAGTTGTTATTAACATGCTGTGCTGAAAACATGTGCTGCCTTAGCCTTGAGTCCTCTGAAACACCAGGTTTGTCATGGTGGTTGATAAATCCCATCCTCTGGAGTTTTATTTATATTTTCCCCGGGGTCTCATGTTGGCTCCCTGCATGACTTTGGTTGCTAAGTGCCTTCATCATTTCCAAAACCAGTTTTGAGGGACTTTGAACTTGTCCCTGTATGAATTTTACCTTTTCAAAGATTAATGAGAATCTTCCCAACGCCACTGGTGGCCAAGACAGGAGTGGTCTCTCCTCAGATTCAGAAGTCTTGCCTCGGCTCCCAAAGATGGCTCTAATCAATATATGCCATGTGATCTAGGCTTGAGCTGAATCCTGTGTCAGCCCAGCCTTGTCTGAGCACTACTTAATTTTGTTTTTAACAGGCTTCCAGTTGTCTCATGTGGGAGCATTCACCTTCCACTCCTCTCCACTGTTTTTTTGTAGCTGGTGCGCAGGGCTGTTCCCAGGGAACACAGATGATGTTCCCTGGGAGATTAATGGTGTGCTGAACAATGCCTTGTAGTTGATACTCTCTTGAACTCTGACACCTGACACTGGACACCTTCAGTAAGAGTTGAAGTCTGAGCAAGTAAGCAAATTGCAGCTAGATAGTGATTTCCCTTGAAGTATCTTCTGTGAATAATACGTAACACTTCTTTAACATATTTGTCACAGGTAGCTTCGCTTCTAGTGTTTTTCACATATTTTTTATGCTTATAAGAAAGAAAAAAATTGAAATTCTGCCAGTCTGTGTCTCTGGTCCATCTCTCTTAGAGGTGAGAGAAGCAGGTAATTTAAGTATTTGTATAACAGTTTGTTGCGGCTGTAGTTGAGAATAAAGACAAAAGCACCTGTCCCTGTTTAGCATTTAGCAAGAGTTCCTTGCATGTCCCCTGTCCTGTCTGAGGACATGCATTTAAGTAGTTATCAATGCCCCAAGACAGAGAGGTTCAAGACGTTAGCCCTGCTTGAGTGGTATCATGTGTTCCTGCTTCCACTCCCCCAGCTGGCCCTCCCCCTTCTTCAGTCCACTGCCCTTTCGTGACACAAACCCCACAATTGGGAAGGCGCTGGGTATTGTTAGCACTGTTCCCTACAGTAGATTGGCAGCCAGGGAATGACAGGTCCCATAATGCACTCTCATCGCAGAGATGGAGAGCGTCACCTCTGTAACATTCCCAGCTTTCATTAGCCTGAATGCAATTGTGCTAGGTTTAATTTTTGGAGTGTTTGCAGTTTTTCCAGCAAATAGCTGTTTGAACACAGTGTCCCCATTATATCACCACAGTCAAAGAAAGGAAAGATAAAGGCATTGTGCAAAGTTTCTGTGGCTTTGCAGACTAGGATTTATGTACTGGAGAACTCTCATCTGGCAGTCAATTTGCCTTTGTCTTTCAAAGTAGTGGAAGTACCAAGGGAGTATGCCCGAGAGTTTTATTTGCTATTTACCAGATTACTGAAGTATTGGGCATCTTTAGATCTGTTGTAATGACAAATGCTTTCAAAACCATTTTATAAACTTCGGCTGAGGCTGCAGGGAGAGGCAAGTGAAACCCTTAAAATGTTGTCCTTTG
Source organism: Pitta sordida (assembly GCA_013390025.1). Classification (NCBI taxonomy): domain Eukaryota; kingdom Metazoa; phylum Chordata; class Aves; order Passeriformes; family Pittidae; genus Pitta; species Pitta sordida. The sequence continues at coordinate 133,936 of WEKX01027520.1, forward strand.
AGCTGCTAGAGGAGTGTTTGACTGAGGAAGGGACTTGAGACTGTACAGTTTCATGAGTTTAAAATGTGATCTGTCATAAAGGTCTGTCCAGCAGAGAGAAAAAGGAAAAACGTATCCACCACTATCTACTTTAGAGGGGTAACCTTGTTAGTAAAAAGAGTTTTCTCTGAAAAATTACAATTCCTGGTTAGTGAATATAAGGATAAAATTGGTTTTAGGGGGAAAATATCACCATTCTCTAAACAGACAGGGGTGAGACTCATTTATAGCTTTCTTAGCAGCTCTACTTAGTTTACAGCTCAACTTACAACAAGCAAGAAGTATTGCAGTTAATGGGATCGGTCCTGGCCAACATTTACCCCCTCCATCTTTCCCTGCTATTTGATTCTGACTGACATGGCTAAAATTGTAGTGAAGGCAGAGCCTGTAAGTCTGGGCTTTATTGTCTGAAGGCAGAACTGAATGGTATTCTTCTAACATTCCTTAAAGTGGGTGAGTGCTGAGGGGAAAGCTGCTTACAAAAATGTGTAATTTAGCATTAAAATCAACTACTGTGCTGGAGAGCCTGCATTATAAATACCTTGCCGACTATAGACAATCCTGGGATTTATAGAACAGCTAGCATTGCTAACATGATAATTAACTGAAATAATACATAAAGTGATTCTCATGATGTTGCAGAAAAAAAAATCAGAACAGAATCTGCTGAGGTAAAAAAGGTCTTTATACCAGAATAAAATATGACCCAGTGATTCAAGGGAACAGTAAATACCCTGGAATGTCTAACTAGCTTGAATTTCTACCAGAAGCTTAAGCCAACATTTACAAAGTTGAAAAAAAACCCCCAACCTACCTGAATGCCTGCCATCCATGAAGTTCTCTTAATTTCTAATTCCAGGTAAAATATTATGTGAAAGGCCACTTCTGTAGCTACCCTTGATAAATCCAAGAGCTGCGAAGTATCTCCTTAAACAATTCTTACCTCTTATGGAAGATGTGAGACTAGCCTTCTGCTGTGTTTTCATTATCTTGTTTGAGGGGAAGTTTCCTAGCTTATTCTTCTACAGATGTAGGTGGTGTGTATGTTTGTTTCTGAGGAGCTGGTTTCTGGCCAGACTGCTGAACTTGCCTCAGGCCCTAATCCACAGCACAGAATATGGCCCCTTTTAAGATATAGTTCTGAGGAATTTCCTTTGGCAGAGTGGTCTGTCCTTAATGTAACATGAACCTTTGTCTTCCCAGTGCCAGCAAGGAACATCCAAATGTCCTGCTGGGAAGGGCATCTTTTTGATCCATCAATGGCTGCATTTTAGCCTAATATGAAGCAGACTCCATGAAGATGTCATTTCAGTCATACACACATTTTCTTCTATTGGTCTAAGAGATTCTTTCTCATGAGAAAGAGACAGACAGGAGAACGTTGACGCCACGATTTCCCTATGTGGCTGTGGAAGCTCTGCTGTGGTACCTAGAGTGTTCTTGGCTGGATCATACAACAGACACCGTATCAATCTACAGATGTCTGCAAAATGTGAGCAGAAGGTCTAAGAGGCTCAAGGGAAGAAATCAAGCCTTGCTTTTGAGGTGCTTGTCTGTGGCTTAGGCAATGTGTCAGATCTGCCTGGGCAACAAATTTTTACTATTGTTTTAGCCTCAGCATTACACCATCCCTCTGTAGGTCTGTCTTTGTCCTCTGCTCATGTTGCCCCTTTGTTTCCTCTGTCTAGAATATGTGTCATGGTACACTGATTACATCTCTCTGTGGTTGTACAGGACTTGATGCTGTGATAGATCAATTTGGATATTCCTAGTAACAGCAAATAAGACAAACAACCATGATAGATTATTTGCATGTGATTTTTGAGGGGAGAACTACATATTAGATATTTTAAAAATAACTTATCTCCTTCTTTATGAACTCTGCAATATCACTGGTAACTACTCTCTTCTTCCAGAGCACATGCTCAGTTCTTAGAATGGAATTCTCAGGATGTTCTTGTAATAATGGCAATAACTTCACACTGTTATGAAAGAACATGCAATTATTGTCTCATTTTCATGTGTTTTGGACCAAAAAAATGTAACTACTTTTCAGCAGGGCTGAGTTGCCTCTGTGGTGCAAGGTAATTAAATACTATAGAATTCTTCGCTCACCTTGCCATCCATTGGCCAAGTTTCCGGCTGAAAATTGTGGTGTTTTGGCAAAATTGAACTGTGGATTTATAGTATAGATATGGTTAGAAAGACCTAGATCTGTGTATGACACTAAACCTGTACAGAAGTCCCTGCTTATCCACAGTTCAGCTCTCTGCAGATTCAATCTTTCTGTGTTCCTTTATCAACAAAAAGCAAGGATGTGCGCATGGGCAGAAAATACCACAAAAGCACACAGCTCATGGATATCTAAATGAGCTCATGAATATGTAAATAAAGCAAACTGGTTGGAAGGGCGAGCTCAGAGGGTGGTGGTGAATGGTGCAACATCAGACTGGCGCCCAGTCACCAGTGGAGTCCCACAGGGGTCAGTGTTGGGCCCAGTACTGTTCAACATCTTTATCGATGACATGGATGAGGGAATTCAATCCATCATCAGCAAGTTTGCAGATGATACTAAGCTGGGAGCAAATGTTGAACTGCCGGAGGGTAGAAAGGCCCTCCAGAGGGACCTTGACAGACTGGAGGGATGGGCAGGCTTCAACAGTATGAGGTTTAACAAGACTAAGTGCCGGGTTCTTCACTTCGGCCATAACAACCCCATGCACCGCTATCGGCTGGGGGAGGAGTGGCTCGAGGCTAGTGAAGTGGAGAGAGACTTAGGTGTACTGATCGATAGGAAACTCAATATGAGCCAGCAGTGTGCCCAGGTGGCTAAGAAGGCCAATGGCATCCTGGCCTGCATCAGGAACAGTGTGGTCAGTCGGTCCAGGGAGGTTGTCCTCCCCCTGTACACAGCGCTGGTCAGACCTCATCTTGAGTACTGTGTGCAGTTCTGGGCTCCCCAGTTTAAGAGGGATGTTGAGCTGCTTGAGAGGGTCCAGAGAAGGGCAACGAGGATGGTGAAGGGACTGGAGGGCAGGCCCTATGAGGAGCGACTACAGGAACTGGGACTGTTCAGTCTGGAGAAGAGGAGGCTCAGAGGTGACCTCATTGCTGTTTACAACTACCTGCGGGGAGGTTGCAGCCAGATGGGTGTAGACCTCTTCTTCCAGGCTGACGACACCAGAACGAGAGGGCACGGCCTCAAGCTACGCCAGGGGAGGTTCAATCTTAACGTTAGGAAGCGGTTTTTCACAGAGAGAGTAATTGCATATTGGAATGGGCTGCCCAGGGAGGTGGTGGAGTCGCCATCCCTGGAAGTGTTTAAGAGAAGACTGGACGAGGAGCTTAGTGACATGGTCTAGCTGGGGGGTGTAGGGCTGGATGACCCTGGGCCCCTTCCGGCTCGGAGTGGCCTGCTAGACTGTGAGGGATCTAGGTGGTGTTACGCTCTGGGATGTGCTCTCGGACTCTGTACGGGTGTTAGGTGGTGAGTTGGACTAGATGATCCTTGTGGGTCCCTTCCAACTCATAATATTCTGTGATTCTGTGATTCTGCGAAGTTCCACCTCCTTGGCTCCGGTGGCCGGGTGCAGCGTAGGTGCGGCAGCATCGCTCCATATGCAGGATCTACCGTGAAGGGCAAGAAGTGCCACTCCATCCACAACCAAGGAGGGTGCTCTCCCTCCCACTGGTGGCCTGAGACTCCCATGGGACCACGAGGGACTGTGCCAAGTTGTGCACCACCACTGGTGCTGCCCCTGAGAGCTACACAGGTGCGACAGAGCCATTGGTGGTCTCATGCACCACAATGTTTTGTCGGGGCCACCATGCTGGCCAGAGGAGGTGGGGAAGGTGGCAGAGCTGTGATTGGTGGGGGGGCATTCAACAACCCAGTTCTTTCCCTGGAGGTGGCATGTGTCTGGATGGTTCAATCTGTCTGATATGAAACATCGGCTCATTCGTCAGCACTCAGCTGACCTCAGCTGCGACTCATGGTTTTTCCCCAGCACTTAGCGGTGTTTGACTGGATTCCCTGCCCCTGGTGTTGCTCCTCTTGTTCCCTGCCATATCCGGGGCAACGGGGGCTGTGCCAAGTCAGCCCAGCACCGAGGGGCAGGGGGAGCTGAGCTATTGCCCCTGCCCAGTGCATAGGGGCAGCAGGGAGCTGTTTTCTGCCCCCGCTCAGCACTCCTCTTGTTCCCTGCCTTATCCTGGGCAGTGGGGGCTGTGCGCCATGTTTATACACAATTGAGTTGGCATTAAATACACACCCCCCCAATAAGTCCCAGTGAGGACAAACAGAAGCCATTCCCTTAGGTATCCTTAGCTGGCTCAGGGTAGGGGGCAGTCCCAAGAATGCCCTCCAGAGCTGAGAGGGGTGGTGCGCAGGGTTTAATTGCATATTCATGGGGTTTAATTGTATATTCATGAGTTTGTTATCTTCATGAATTGTGGGCTTCGTGGAGGGGAGCCGGAACCATGGACCCACGAGACCGGGGGCTTACTGTATTTCTCATTCCAAAACTTCATAATAGAAATTATCAAATTAATCTGCTCCAAATAACTGGATTGAAAACTAGTGAACTTTGGCTACAACACAAAGAAAGGTATTTCAGGAAACATATACGTATGTAGCAATACATGTGCTCGTGCATTTCTGAATATGTAAAAAGCACTTTTTATCATGGGTCTAGAAATGCCAGGAGTATTACACAGATGGAGAGGTTGATTTATTCTTTCTGGAGCAACTTTAAGGCACTCTGGATTTCCTTGCCTCTTGCTGTTCAGAAACAATGCCAAACAAGAAGTCCAAGATCTATATCAAACTTTAGCTATTGATCCCTCTCTTCTCCGTGCTTGACCCAGTCTGAACATATCTCACACAATTCAGCTATTTTAAGACCTAACACCCTGGTGTGCACAGATGGATGTTCCCTATACGAAGCCCAAAAGTGAGGAGAATAAAAGGCTTATGCTTAAATTTCAGCATATTTTTAAGTGCTTTGCTGAAAAAGGCTTTGCCCAAACATGTTTATTTCTGTTTCATTTTCATCTGATTAGTGGACCTTCAGACAAAACAAACAAAACCAATAGAGATATCCCTTGCTCCTCCTCTCAAAGACCTCAAAACCCCCTGATTATCTAGGTAAGAACAAGATTTATTTCAGCAGAATAAAAAGGAAAGCTTGTGAGAACCTGAGTAATGTGTGCCCATGGCATTAAGCACATGGCAGTGTCACTACCATGGGCACTACTCTCTGGTCTTAGATTCTCCTAATATCAAGCCTCATATGTGGAACAGGCTTACTGTGCAACCTTTTTTGTGACTTGATCTCAATTTACTACGAGTATATTTGTCCTGGGTCAGTTAAGATGAAGTATGAATTGAATTTAGAAATACTTGGATAATATATATATATAGAGAGAAATAAGAACTTTACTGGGAGAAAGGAAAAAAACCCCAATATAACAAATATATATATACATTGAACAACACCAATAATAGTATAAAAAAAAACCCAAATGAACAATGATAACTGTAGACAGCTGAGAAATAAACAAGCACGAGGAGGGTGCCTAGTTCAAGGGAAACCAGGGCACCTCCAGGACTGCAGGGGAATAGGGTTCAGGGTTGGCAAACCAGTAGAGTCACAGCCAGTGATCCTTTCCTGAAATGTCCAAGGGGCTGCAGGGAGATCCAGCAGTTGGAAGGGCAAAAGCTGCGCCAAGATGAGGAGTCAAAGGTCCATGTGGTCNAAAATAAAGCAAAGCAAAAGAACTAATCTCTGCTTCCCACCAGTAGAGGTATCCATCCACATCCAGGGAAGCAGCCATCAAGAACAATGAATGTCCCCCCTCATCCCCCTTGTTCCCTTCCTCAGCTTTTATATCTGAACTGATGTCATATGGTATGGAATATCCCTTTGGTCGGTCTGGGTCAGCTGGCCTGCTCCTGTCCCCTCCCAGAATCTCGTCCTCAGTTGGGGGGAAGGGACATTAGTGTGATGTGTGCCCAGCTGTAGCCAAAACACTTGTGTGTTATCAACGTCCTTCCAAAGCACAGCATTTTGAGGGCTGCTGTGGGCTCAGACAGATCCAATAGAGTGTTATTTGGTTTTTCTGTTGGTATAGTTTTTTGCCTGGAGGGATAGGGAGGATAGTGGCATTTGTTATTTGTTTTATATGCTGTGACTTACTCATTACTTAATCTTGGAATCATAGGATATTTTAGGCTGGAAAATACCCTCAAGGTCATGGAGTCCAAGCATTAATCTGGTATTGCCTAGTTCACCTCTAAATGGTGTCCCTAAAGGCCACGTCTACACATCTTTTTAGTATGTCCAGGGCTTGTAAATCCATTGTTAGTGACTCCCCCATTCAGCAACAAGAAAGGGACTGACCTCCAAGGTCTGAGATGTGAGTCTTTGGTGGGTCTGTAAGGGGCTGATGGAGACAGGAGTGCACCTGTAAGTGGAGATCTTGTGGGGTTAATTTTGCGAGGGTTAGGCCATAGAAATGCAAACCCAGCTGCAAAGCATGTCTGAGCGAATTGGAAAATGATGCTCCCTTCCCCTCTCCTCCCTGTATCTGGAGAAGGAACATAAACCATCTCACTTTTCTGATCTCACATAGCCAATCCCATGCTTGGCAAATAGGGGATGAATCAGACATTTTTGCATCTGGAAAACCACCATCCTCCTCTCTATGCATGGAAGGAAGCGAGTGGAAATGTCTATTTGTTCCTCACCATCAGTAAGCCCTTATAAACATGTAGTTCAGCATCAATGAGTGTCTGCTTTTCCAGGTCTTTTGTAGTAGTCAGCAAGCAGGAAAAGACAAATGCCCTGCTACTGAGATCCTGAAGAGCTTTGCCCTGGGAGAATGAACATGCTACTTCTTGGGCTTGCCGTTCTGAAAAAGAAAAATATATAGTACTAGTTGGGGGAGCAGCCAGATCTGGAAGGCTGGTTTTGGCTCACTAAAGAAAGGCAGCATCTGGCTTGGCTCTGTTTGAAAGTTGAATTTTCTTAAAAGGAGTCAAATATTTAAATAATATTAGCAATATTATTTCCTGAAGATTAACTCTGATATATGGTAGAATGACTGGTGTACCTGCAATAAAGGCCTTTTAGGTCTTGTAAGCTGCTTGGTCTCTCCGTCAGCATTCATACAGTTATGCAAGCCAAATATTCACTGCATGGCACACAGTTTCAGCTACACATTCACTGCTTAATTAAAAGTACTGCTTTTAAAACAGTAATAGGTTTGGGTTTGGTTTTTATAGTAACTGCCATAGTAACCTCCATACTAAAATGCTGAGTGCTAAGAATTAGTAAAAATTTATTAAATGCATGCAAGCTCAATAAAATACGAGTTAAAAATTCATTACACGGTATGTCATTTTGTGTCAGGATCCACACAAACACTGTTCAGAGGTATTTGGGGGCTGGGAGAAAATTAACATACTTTGTGGAGCTAATGCTCAGTGCCAATTTCCACTAATTATCTGGCGTTCTCTTTTTTCAAGTGGGTGGGAGCTTTGTGAGACCTTTTCAGCCTTCTCTCGTGAACACCCTAAGTTTGAAGATACGTACCTGAATTTCTCTGAAGGGTGTGGTACATGTGTAGTGTTTGGAAGGCGAATAGAAGACTCAGTGGGATCCTGGTGTTTATCTCATAGAGGGCATCTCAGGCAATCATCTCCAGAACATCTCCAAGATCCCCTTTCCCTCTGCAGTGCCAGAACAGTGTGGTTAGACTAAGCGATCCTGCTAATGAGAGTGGGTCTCAAAGCAGTTTACCCCAGAACAAGGAAATTCTGTGATTTTGCCTTTTACAAATCAGAACTGAGATGCATATGGGTTAGATTTTTTTAAAATATGGAATAAAAATTCCATGGTTAGATTGATTACTTTGATACCTCTCCAAATCACCCATGGTGACAGTGTGATAGCAAGCCTTTCACACCTCAAAGATCATCCTAAGCATAGGGCTGTTGATGGCAGCAATCGGAAAGAGAGGAGGGAAGTTCCTACCAGGTTTGCTTCCAGAGAGGATTGTCCTCACTGAAGCTTCCCTGTTTCAGAAGTAACATCCTGTGGCAGAAGCCTATAGGGAGGAAGATGTCTTTTGCTGGCTGGGAAGAAATGCCCTCGCGGAGCATCAGCTCTACCATCCCGTCCTTTCACGATTTGCCACTGACAACCTCTGGCAATGCTCTTTTCAATTTTCTGGCTTCCTGGCTCCCATTCATAAGTTCTTTGTTCTCACAACAGCTCTCAACTACCCACAGGTAGTTTATCCATGTGGCTGATAAACCATGGATGTTGGGATGCGGAGCCTGCTCAGATCTATCCAAGTTTGTTAACTCTTACGTAGTGTTGCTCTGTTGCTTCTTTGGCCAGCTGGGATTCAGGAAAGGAGCATCATCCCTGGACCAGGCTGAGAACAATTAAGGTACCTGGATATGCATTAAGCCAGACAGGCTCTGCTTTGCCTTGCCTGCATTGGGGACAAGTGGGAGGCAACCAGAGAGATATGCAGACCTTTCTATATGGAGACAGAATTGTGCTGGTGCAAATTTGCTGTGAGGATGGCTGGTGTAAAAGAATCCTGAGGAGTTATTGAGATGTCTTAGTTCTGGGATCCCAGTGCTTTTTGCTGTACCTATGCTGATTTTGTTCACTATGTCTCACTTCAGCACCTACATTTGCAAACCCTGCAGGACTTGACCAAGGCTGCAGAATAAATGCACGGCCTGAATTTAGGCCATCTGTCTCACTGCCCAGGTAAAATGGGTGAAAATCTCACACAGTATCCGGGAGCTCTGTTGTAAGGTCCCCATAGTATGCATTGGCATGGAATTCAGCTGGAAGTGTTGCTGTTACTGTTGGTATACTGTAAATGTGATCTGTGAAATGTAGGAAAAAAATTACTTTTAACTCTCATTTGCTCTCAGTTCTTCCATTTTCCGTATTTTATTTCTCTTTGAAGGACAGGAAATGTGCACTGATCCTAGAGCAAAATACCAATTTAAAATATCAGACTCAGACATGCAGACCAGAGCAGACACTGACTACTTGTAGAGCAATTGCATCTGGATACATTTAATATTATGTCTTCACATTTTTATGCTCAGCTTTTACGCTTGCCAGCAGATTACTTATTTCCCAAATGTGGTATTTCTGGATTGGACCTGACAGTTGTAGCACAGTGCACAAAATCTTCTTTGGGAGCATGGGATGATCAAGCCATGTGATCTGCAAGTTAGCCTCATGGGGTGATACAAGAAAAAAATACACACAAAATACAGGTATTTCACACCACATAAAAATACTGGGGGGAAGCATAGGTCTGTTTTATCAATGAGTGTCTGGGCTGCCTTCTGCCTGGATGGCTTAGAAATTTTCTATTTCACTTCAGTGCCCAACGGTGACCTCAGTGTTTTCAAGAAGAACCGAACAAATAGCTGATAGAAAAAGGAGTTAAAGTAGCCTTACTGAACAAATAAATTGGCAAGTGTATCTAATAATTGCATGGGTTCAGCATTTTTCTGCGATAAATGAGTAAACTTTAAATGTATCTCTGAGATGTGCTATCACAGGCATTGCCATGGGCAAGTTTTATCCAATGATGAAACAGCAAGGCCTTGTGAGATAAAGATGATAGAAGGGGTACTATCAGGTGGCAGCTGGGTAATTACAACTCTCTATTTGGACTCTGTAGTGATGCTGCATGTGATAAGTGGAGAATAATGAAGAAAAAGGAGTAGTGATAATACAGGAGCTAAATGGTAGAAAATAGCCTATCATAGCCCACAGGCCTCTGAGTGCCTATGGGGACTTTGAACTATCTTCTTCAGTTTTCAACCACAGAAGAAATACGCTCTTTTTTCTTCCTTTGCTAAATTTATGTCTGGTGGGACAAAAGGGAAAACTGAAAGGAAATCAAGGGTATGTGAAGAGAATATGACCTTTGCAAATAACACTGAAGGTCACTGTGTAATTATTCTAAAATAAAAGTACCCTGTAATCTTGTCTGTACCCACAAAAGATGTAAGACCATTTTTAATGTGATTCTGAACAAATTTTTTAGGGATCATGGTTTATGAAAGGTCAGCTAAAGTACTTCTAATTATATCTTGTCTAGCTCTTTGCTCAGAAGGACACAAATCCCGTTTGTTGTGATACAGTCAAACTCTGATTAAAGATAAAAACTGTCAAAAGACAAACTCATTACATGTAAACAAAAAACACTGTTTCCTGAGTGAGAATTGGCTTTTGTAACTTTAAAAAACCAGAAAACAACCCCCCAAAAAACATGGGAGGAGAAAATACCCTGGATCTGGTAACTGAAACTTTTACCCCAGTTTGTTCCTTTTTATTTTTTCCCTTCATATAGTAATACACACCTACCATAGCTCCTGGTGAGCTTGGCACAATTTACTAGCTACCTGAGTCGCTCTTGGTAAATTTTTATTCCCCTGAGTAAGAAAGTAGTTCCATGGCACTTCTTTCACTTGGGAGTCTGACACCTAAATGACAGTGACAGTTACAGTTACACTGGATGTGATTTAGCATGGACACATTTATACATGAGGGAACTCCACATAAAATATCTGCTGCTTAAAGGTAAGACAGATATTGTTTTGCCTTTTTTTTTTTTTATTGCTTAGCCAGCATCTAGAGTAAGAAGTGTATTGTGCATCGTTCATGTATGTTCATGTCCTTTTTCTTCTGAGAACACTGACTCTGCATTACCATAGACTAAATATAATTGGGCACCTCATGACACAGAAAATGATGTTGCATCAGCACACTGGTAGGATGTAGAGTGAGTCTCTTGGAGCAGAAAGATTCAAAATAAGACTTTTTTTTGGTATAGTAAACTGTAACATTTATTGATCTAAAGCCAGTAATGAAACCAAGGAAATTTTACATAGGGCCTGGATTTGGAAGACTTGTAACTTGTCAGTAAAACTGAGACAATCATACTCAGTTTTATGGGGGAAAAATGAACTGAACTGTTCTCATCATAACAGAACTTGACTGTAGTATGACAAACGCATTTATGCATTACAGAAATAGATGGCACGTAATAAAATATTTACAGCTGAACAGAATGGTTTTTATAGGCTGCAATGCCACAACAGAATAAACAAGAAAATTCATGCACACATTAAACCAACCCTTTTTTAAAGTACCGTAATCCCTTGAATATCACAGTGGGTCAGTTCCAGAAAGATGTCACGATAAGTGAAATCCATGAAGTAGAGGTAAATAGGGTAAATATGGTAAAGCTGGGGTTAAAAAAAGCGATGTATTGAAGCCACGAATGGTGAACCGTGAAGTAGTGAGGGATTACTGTATATACCCAATTGCAATTATTTTTATTATTTTATTAAATCATTGCATATGTTTCAAATATTTAAAATTCAAATTGTTACCATGTTTGGTGAGGCACTGAGATGACTCGCACCAAATCCAGCCCTTCCTTTGATTTAAGAAAAAGGTCTTGGTAAAAAAACATAGATCACACATCAGAAATTCATGGGAAGAATTATTAGACCATCTCAGCCAGCTAGTGTAGTTTCTCATTATTGACTGACTCCTACTCCCCTGGAGTAGTGGAGTTTTTTCATTCATTGACCCCTGAGGACTTATTTATATGCAGGCCACTTAGCGCTTTGGCCATGTGTGTGAAATACAACTGTGACCATATCACTCCGCATTGGTACCCAAATGATGAGGGTCCCTAGGAGGAGATTCAACTTATCTACTTTTACACGTCTAAAAGTTCATCATCTGAGTTAACCACCCTCCTTCTTTTTTTGGTCAATGAGGAGAAACTGGCACTTTCAGAAAGAAAATTATGTGACCCGTGTCAGATATCCACCTTAAGGAGGGATCAATCACCCTCTGGAAATACCTATTTCTCGTAATGGAATACAGAGGGAGCCTGGGGTGACCAGCTTAGACATTTAACTTTTAGATAATTGAAGACAGGTAAAGGCATCCTGCCTTTAAAGGAGATTTGTGTGCAGTGAGATCAAGACAGATCTCTATATTTGGACATTTCTTTCATTTTAAATCATGCTAAGTGCTTTCCAAGCCACAGGGGTGAATAACCATATTGTCCTTCATCTCTATCAGTCTGGCTTGTGTTTCCTTCATTTTTGGCTACACAAAGCTTGCACAGAGGTTTTCAGGTCACCATGATGGCTCACACAGTTCTCACTGTGCCCACAAGTTAAGGTTTCCCAGGCTCCATGAGCGCCAACCTGAGCCCCGGAGCACCTCTTCCCCGCCCCAGCAGCGGAGCTCCCCCGCCGTGGAGGCAATGCAAGCATACGTGGTGGCAGCAGCCCAGCAGTGGCTGCAGAAACAGCAGCGTGGCTGAAGAGAAACCCAGGGATTCTCAGGGGGTCTCCCCAGGCAGAGAGGGCTCAGAAACACTTCCCTTTGCTCCCCTGTGCTGCAAGAGCCCGTGGGGAGAAGCGGAAAATGTTCCCCAGTGCTCCGGAGAGGCGGGGAGTGGAGCGATAGGCATGGCCCGTATGCATATTACTGACCCCCACGTGTTTGCAAATTAGATCTTTCCTGAGACCCTGACAAGACTCCTTCTTCACGAAGGACGAAGTATTACCACACTGTCTCTGCACTCGCTCTGGCTATTTCGGTCTGCTCTTGTATTGCCCTTTGACATTCAGATCAAGTTCACCATTCATAAAAAGTATATAAGCAAAAATAAGAGATCAAAGAAAAAATGAGGGCTGGGAGGAAAAAGAAGAATGGTAACTCCTTAAATGGACATACTGACTGCAGAAAATACACTATCATGCTCTGAAAATCCAGGGTTTTATAGATAAAATTCCCCCAGATTGAAACTTGTATTGATTAGGGAAATACTTTTTGGTGAGTAACCATTTCTTTTTGAGTAACCAGTTTTGAGGCTTAACGTTGAATTCGTCCCTGATTGCCTGTTGAAATGGTGTACAGAGCAAAACTTGGCACTTTCTTAATCGAGAAAGAAATTAGCATTTTATTTCAAGTTAAGAATGTACTTTCAAAGTAGATTTCTCAGTTGTCTTCACTTGTTGGGTGTTGGTTCACTAGGTTCATATCACATCTTGGCATGCATCAGCTATATTCCTGTTGGGAGAACCTCACCCAGAAGGTGGTCTCCAGAAGTGCACATACAATTCTCCCACTGCTTGTAAGCATTTAATCCCTAGGCTGGTGCTGCAGCCAGTCCAGTTTCACCCTCTCAGAAATGCACAGAGCGTGGATATGGGGTCCTCAACAACAACTGTTTTACCCTATCAGACTGCTCCTATTGGTCCAAATTACTTTCCTAACAGCCATGTATCCTATACATGTATTACCAAAATGTGCTAAAAATAATTTCTCTCTACTTCATATTTGCTCTCCTCCCACGACCTTAAACCAAAGTCAGAAACGAACTGCCACTTTGCAAAATGAAATTGAAATCAGAAGCAACCTTTGAAACATGTGATCAAGACCCACTAACAAGTTTTAGCTTTGTGGTCCTGATATGGTCCCTGTAAAAAGTCAGTATTCCTGTGGCTGTTTGTAGTCTTGGGCTGCACTCTTACTCATAAGTTTCTAGCGCCTTAGTCCATAAAATGTATATCCATTATATATCACTTTTATACCTGCACATAGCAGTTTATAGGTATGAAATCCTACGCCTATACACTTGCTCCCTACCACTTCCTGACTTCTTTTCTTACCAGTCTCCTTACCTCCTGAAATTGCAAAGCCTGTATTAGGGAAATGAAGCCAGAAATTTTCATAAGTTTTTAAGCGTGTTCATACTGACGGGGAATAATCTATTCTTCATGTCCCTGGTAGATAGGACAAGAATTGATGAGCTTAAATTTCTGCAAAGGCAATTTAGGATAGTCATTGGGGAAAATTTTCTTGTTAAGCCTTTGAATAGATTGCCTATGGAGGATGAAAGATGTCTATCACTGGTGGGTTTTTTTCAAGAACGGGTTAGACAAGTGTCTGTCAGGAGTGTCATAGGTATAGTTTATATTGCCTTGAGGTGGTAGAGTGAGCAGGTGACCTCTCGAAGGCACTTAAAGTCTCTTTTTCCAGTGATCTTCCAAAGTATTCTAAATGCCTTGTTTAACTTTATCAATGCATCTCCGTATTTCTAATACAATGTTTACCCAGGACTGAGGATTGAAAATTTCTAATCCTCTAAGACTACAGATCACTCAGAAGTATGTGTTTTGTCATCCATTGGAGCTTGACACTAGTGCTGACACTGGTGGTCAACTACTGACTTCGGCTGGAACACTGCCTATCACATTTTATTTCCAATTATCCTGATAATTATCATCAGTATTTGTAAATCTGACATAACATTGAACATGGATTTCAAAAGTTAGTCCAGACAAAAAAACCTGTTGATAACACTATTAAGACTGAATATCTTATTTATACTACCACAAAATTTTGAAACCTTCCTTTTGGTCAACAGAAATACCTTGTCAGCCAGTGGATCCCCAAAACAAACAGATTTGAAATATCAAAACAGATTTAAATACTGAAGAGTACTGGGTGACACGATGATTTTACACCCAAGAAAATCACACAGCAGACAGTTCATTAACATGACAAGCACCTTAAATACTATAAAAACCAAAATATCTTTGGTTTTGTACACTGACATTGTGTCATGATACAGTGGTCTCCTTTTATTCATTTCTATCTGTTAATTCAACAGGGTACTTCCTTCCTATTACTCTCTCCTTCTTATTTCCTTCCTGGCTACCATTCCTTGACTGACTAATTGGTCTTATACATGAGTTCATGCCCATGAACCCAACAGCGGTTTGGGAAACAAGGAATGCTGCCCAAAGCTGCCTGTTGAGAATGCAGCCCTGTGCTGGAACTACAGAGGTACATGGCACTAAAGAGCTTCTGTCCCTCACAACACTTACAGTGCAACACTTACAGTGCAGTGAACCAAAAGCCACCATTCTCATTTTGAGTCCAGCTCGGGCACCCTTCTGAATTCAAGGGTTTCTCTCCCAAGTCAAAACTTCTGGTTATGCTATGCTGTGTGATAAGCTAGGGCTCATTGAGGAGAGCTGCTCTCCACATCTCTGAGAGATATCTCCTATCTTCTTTGAAAGCTGATATACCCTCCAACTTTGCTGGAGCTATTTTAGTTAAGCTATAACAACTCAATTGGCTAAATCCTTAGTAGTGATATGTAGTTAGAGATCACCCAAAGCTGATATTGGGAGTGTGGATCTTGTCCCTAAGAAAATTTAAGATCTTTCTTATTTTCTCAGAAACGTCAATGTATAACATGGTAATAGCAAATGATATGCAGGGACTGATTTGTCAGAAATCACGTAAATTCAAATGTGCATCAAAATAGAGGGCCCTGAGAAAGACGAATGCCAAAAGACCAGCTCTCCCACAAAACCTCACATTCTTACTGTACAAAAGGCAATTATTTTGCTTAATCAAATTTTCAACTAAGCTGCCTACAGTGTCAGGAAGCCACAAAGTCATTTAATAGACAGCAGTTTGAATGGGCTGAAGAGGAAATATTTAAGCTGAACTGATCCTGATGGTAATTCCCGAGCTCAAGAAATTCTCACATAAAAGATATTATGGGGAGGAAATGAGTTGGCTTTAGAAGCACCAAATCTGCAATTTTTTTCCTTAAATTGGAAATCACATGATATTAGTTGTTTTTGCAATGAATACATTTTAAACATTTACGATTGCATAGAGCTTAGTAATTGCAGTCTCTAAATGTATTTCCTTTTTCATATTAGGGTCCAAGGCCAAGGAATCTCTCAGATTCTGATTTTTCTCAAAAATGTTGCTCTGTGTGGGACAGAAAGTAATAGACATGTCCATGACATGATACAGTAAAGAGTATTTGATTTATATGTATTTTGAAAGTGTAGACATAAAAGCAGATGGACTACTTCACAAAACATCTGTTTCCAAATTACTGTCCTGCATAGATATTCAGTCCATGAACAATCGTTCAGAGAGTAATTCAGGTTTCTAAACATTAAACTTTTTTTTTGGTTCCCTGTTTTCTATACTGTCCAGCCTCCAGCTCTCCCTTGGCAGAGTGTGGACCTTCTGTAGGTCCTACCTGTATCTGCCAGCCCCATTCTGATGTTTTCAATACCTTCAGATGTTTACAATGCCAATAGATACTTTTGTTTAGGCTTGTGAATTGCACCCCTGATTTGTATGTGCTCCAGTTTCCTGTCTATAAAATGACAAAATAAGCCTTGCGTCTTCCCAGCTTCAGCCTCTGCCAGTGTTTGCAGAGCTGTCACAAGTATTGACAGTTCTGAGAATGCCAAAGACATCTCCAGTGCAAAATCCTCATGGATTAGGTTTAAATCTGTGCACAAAATTTCTTATGAGATCCTTACAGGCAGCAGCCTCCTGCTTGTCTCCTTTTTGTGGGTGGCTAATACCTTCCCCTGAAGCATCACTCATAGGATGATTATGGGCCACGTGGTGTAACCCCGCACGCTGGCAATCTGTGATGACATCTCATCTACAGTAGCTGCAAACCCTCCTTTTGGAGGGCTTTTCCCTATTACTTGTATGCCCAGGAGTGCCTGCAGAGTGGCCTTGGCCAGAGCCTCACATGATTCTGTAACAGGACTAAATTCTACCACCTTCTACTCATTAATTGCTCATTGAATATATTCACGTAGAATAACATAATTTGCCAATAAGATAAAGGGATTCTCTATCCAAACAAAAATTGTGCTGACTGTCTATTTTTTTCTGTAAAGAATTTCCATAAGGTATCTGTCATTTTAAAAAGTCAATCTTCTTTTTTAAAGAAGTTCTTCATTCTGGCGGCTGCTTTTCACATGCTCCAGGCTCTCTGGTCATCAGAGATCAAGAATATCACTGTCCATCTTTGGAACGGGAATTTGTGACAGTCCATGGTAAATGGCCTGGAACAGGAAAACATTCCATAGATAATTTAACTACACTGAATTATTTCAGAAAGTGCTTATTTAAGAGGACTCTGCACTTTGGTGATGCATTTATTGATTTGATATAAAGTATTAATTTTCTGGATGTATTATTTTATCATGCTAGCTGTCTATTGAATTTTACATTTTCTTTCCCAGGGAATTATTTCTCAAAACGAATGTATTTGGTACTCAATTCGAAAGGGTTTTATTGAACTTCTGATTGTGTTCCTCCCTCCAGCCAACTTCCATTTAATCCTTTTGATTTATATGTTTCCCTATGTAGGAACTGACTGCTAGGAAGGACTATAACATCAAGATACTCTCCACCCCATTCATTTTTAAACATTTCTTCTCAGTAATTCGTTCAGCCACTAATCCTGTGGTTGTAGGATCCGGTCAAGAGTATTCATTTGCCTCTAGACCTGATTCCTTACCTTTATGGGTATTTGCCATTTCTTGAGCTAGCTGGGATCACGAGGGCCAAAAGAAAATGTAACTGCCATGAAATTGAGGAGCTGCTCCCAAGTCTCATACTAGAATGCTCAGATTAGTGGCCATCCATCAGTAGGAGTTTAGAAAGAGTTTCAAACCCTCTGCCTCACACTTCCTAGTAAAGTATCAAGGAATTTATAAATGGATTCATTTCTTTTAATACTTTGTCTTCAGAGAGATCCCCACGCCCAAAGTATGAGAACTTCGAGGTACTGCAGAAAAAGGCATCAGCCACTCATCTGACAGCGTAATTTGGGCCTTGCCTGAAGTTACAGAATTCAAGAATATGACTCAGATATACCTACATATGTTTCAATCACATCTCTAATTACAAAGTAAATAATCACTGTTAGTATTCTCTGAGGAAATGTTCACTTACCTGCCAATCAATTTGTAGATTAACTTCCCAGCTATGTCAGGAACTTATCCTGAGGAATACCTCTACTACTCCATGACCTGAAAATATTTAATGTTCACAACATCATTGTCAAGTGATTCTTGCCATTCTGCAGTGAATGTATAGCAGTGGGGTTATATGGAAGTTTTAATAATACGCTGCATCAATATCTGTATCTATATCATCTATCTTTATATCTCTATCTCTTAGTATCTATCTTCTCAGTTTCTTGTTACTGTAATTCTAGTACACATACTGTAAATACAGAGTAGCCCGGGTTAAATCCTTTCCTCCTACATGCATAGTCATAATAACTGGTCTATGAATAGGTTCCAGTTGAGGTCATTAAGGGTGAGATAATTTCAAGGACTTTCCCACATGCAAGTCTGGATGGAGAAAGAAGTTTTGAACCATAGGTTGTGCATGGTCATCTTGGACAAGGCTTGAGTATTCATCTTGCTATTTACTGAAGCCAGACATGTCTGCAGTTCTGTAATCTGTCACCTAATCTTGTAAATATCTACGTAGATGTTCCCCCCCAAAATCTCCTTAGTCGTAAATCTTAAGCCATCAAGATATAACTAGGAATTACTATATGAGAGGTCTTCAGACACAGGACATATAAATCTATTTATATAGCCAAATACTAAGAATTTTTCAAAGATCATTTTTGTCATGAGTGCTTTCAGATAAGCTGTGCAGAGTGCACGATGAGGCAGGCTAGATAAGCAGCTGAAATATGCAATTAATATGTAGAGATGGATTTGCATGGACAAACAGAAGCAAAATCTCTATTCAACTTCAGCACTGGGTCTTGTGAGCAAATAGTCCTGAACAAGGAGTTTGTTCAAGATCAGAACCTCTGAGTGTTTCAGTGTCTTTCTTATGTTATTCAATGGAATCAAGGACTCCCTTGAAGGGACCAGCTATATTCTGTCAGGTGATTCACCAAAACTGATGGAATGCTACAACACATACAGTGTTTACAGAAATTATGGCATCTACAGCATAGAGTATATTACGGTGTAGAGTATTTGGAGTGTGTTTGATGAATGCGTAACTTCTAGAGAATATCCAGTCTTAATCATACAACAGCAGGAGACAGAAAAACTATTGCATGCCAGTTAGTTTGAATGGTTAATCCCACTCACTGCTAAAAAGGTATGTATCTAATTTCTGTTCTGGATTGACTTAGCTTCAAATTCCAACTAGTTTCATTCTCCTCTAAATTCAAAATCACTTCAGTACTCAATGTTTTCTCTCAGGAAAGGGATTTTTATACTCACATCAAGTATTAATTTTCTTTGTGGTAAAGTTAAAAAAAAATTTAAAAATGCTTTTTCCAGTTCTTAAATCACTAACTGCATTTTTTCAGCACTTTCTCCATGTTTTCAGTAGTTTTCTAAAAAATACCAAAACCAAACCCCATCTCCTAGCTGTTGTCTTGGCAGAACTACACCTTCAAGTGTTACCACCATTCTACTTCCATTCATTACTTGAATATTTGTACAGCCATTGCATTGGGAGGAGCTGTTGAATTCCTAATCTGCTAAAACCATACTTTGTATTTGGGGTTTTTTTCTTGGCTTATATTTAGCAAAGAAAAAAAGCAGCTTCTTTTCCTCAGATGTTTGCTTTCTTTTTCTGATCATTCTGCTTTTTCTGTCTTCCAGCAGTCTAGAGTGTGTCATGAAACCTTTAGGCCCACTCTGTTCTGTATTGTTACTCAACACAACAGTTTGGATTTTCTTCATTAATGCCATTCCCACATATCACAGAACTCTACTTGGCTAAAGCTCTTCTACTTTACCTGAGAGGACTCCCCACTTCCCTGGCTGTACCCTGACTCTGTGTCATGTGAGCCTGCACACATACCAATACCCTTCAAGTGGTATCCTTCTGGTTTCTATCCCAAGAGCTCCGCTGTCCTGGTTGGAACAGTCCTGAAGGCATCTTAGCTGAGTCTGTGCTAGACCATGATCTCAAAGAGCAAGCACATCAGAAAGCAAAGATAGGTGTTGTCTCTCTAGGTCCCAACACCTGTAAGTTAGAGATCAGCAAGGTTCATGATAAGATGTCTTCTATATAAAAAAATTCTAAACAAACAAATAAACAAAAAACCAAATCAACCAACCAAACCAAAACCACGAAACCAAACCAAATGAACAAAACCCCCACCAAAACCCAAAAAAACAATACCCAGTCTTGGAAGTCACACTGAGGAAAGAGAAGATGCAAGACTAAAATGGAGGACTGAATATGGCATTGAATTATTTTGAGGCTCACAAATAGGCAAAGAGAAAATGTCTGAAGCAGAAGTTGGCAGCTGAAATCTGTACTAGGAAAAACAAACTATTGACAAACTAGAGAAAATAATTATATGAGGAACAGAGGTCAGTGTTATCCATGGGGAGACACGAGAGATACTAAAGGGAAGAATTATATTTGTTCTGAGGAGAGAGTCTATAAACAATCAAACACACGAAGACTGCCAACAGTAGAGGCTGGGAACAGAGACGACAGTCTGGCCATACGGGCTATTCCCACTGTTCTCAGCTTACAGCAGTGAATCCGTAGAGAGAAAGAGTTTATATCTCCTGCAATTCAGAAAATTCTACATCCACCTCTGAGCCTACCTATTACTCAGATAGTTACTTTGCTCTAAATCAAGCCTAAGCTAAGTGTTAAGGAGAATTTGAGGCAAATGGGAGGGATTCACCGAGGAAATATCATATTTGAGAACTAGATTTCTTTTTCTCAAGTGGACACAGTGGTTCCTCAGAAGAATAGGAACTGTATAGTGACAGTAGCCTTTAGCCAGGTAAGTGGGTCAATATTTGACTCTGGCACTGCTCAGAGTAGGAGTTTAGTTACATCATTGAGAGAGAAATTTTGCAACATCAAAAATCACCGTCCAAGACAGTAGGTCTCTGTGATAAGAGAAAGAGAATCTTCTTCAACTAAGTGGTAACATTTTATAAGCTCACAAAAACTCACAATACTGGTCAAATGCCAGGAATTAAATGTTAAGCAAATTAAAGAATGGACTGGCTCACCAGCTGAAATTTGAATGAATGCAGAAAGTCTCATTTTGGATCAATGATAGTGACATGGTCTAGCTGGGGGGTGTAGGGCTGGGTGACCCTGGGCCCCTTCCGGCTCGGAGTGGCCTGCTAGACTGTGAGGCATCTAGGCTCTAGGATGTGCTCTTGGTCACTGTACGGGTATTAGATGGTGAGTTGGACTAGATGATCCTTGTGGGTCCCTTCCAACTCATAATTTTCTGTGATTCTGTGATTCTGTGATCTCCAAAGGAGGCTAAAGCCCGCTGGAGAGGGAGCACCAATATACTAGCCTGTATTCCTAGTGCCAGGAGAACACCACAAGATGCTGACATTCAGCTCTGACAGAGGGAAAGCAAGGGATCCTTGACTGTGCGTTGTTTTGGGTTTTTTTCTGGAAACTCACAGTGTAATAGTGTCCTCAAACCACCAGATGATTATCAAAAGTTTAAGATATATGCAATTTGTCTCCTTGGAATACTTCACAATATTAGCTTTAGGTTTCAGAGTGTTGAGTATTAAATTACTCATCACAAACAAAAGTTGTACTGCAGGATAGGTGTTGATAATAATGCCTGATAGCTGTGCATAATGTTTCATTTGGCAGAAGATAGTCTAACTACTATAGGAAGCAATTGGCTAGAGAATCTTGTTGCGGCATAAATAGCCAAAAATTAAAAATTGTACATAAGTGAAAAATATGCACAGAAAATGTGAAGCTCTGTCTATTAATTCCTGACTAAATAAAAAAGAGCTCTTCCTTTACTGGTGGATTTGTTTCCTTTGTAATGCAAAGAGAAATATGAGAGACTTAACAGAGACTCCAAAGACAGACTGAAGAGAGATGGCTATTTGCATACAAAACAATTGGTTTTTAAGAAGTTTTTTCCCTATGGTCATCAGAAGGCAAAAGGGAATTTTTGTGAGTGAACAACTTCTCATAAAAGTAAAATGTGAAATAAACTGTGAATATAGGACAGAGTGGAAGAGGTAAAAATTAGAAGAACATTCAGTGAAATATACCCAATCCTAAAATGAAAAAAAACACATGAGGTCCTTAGTCTGATCATGAAGGGACCAATATAACATGATTAGGGAGACAAAGGACCAAGACAACAAACATTTCATGGAAAGCATTTTCCAGCAAACAAGGAAGTTCCCATAAGAGGCCGAGGTGAAAACACCCTTTTCCTATCTTCATTCAGTCCCTAGTCTAAAGTTCCCTTTCCCTTGAAACCCAGACCAAAAGAAGAGCTGGATATTCTGTTCTTTTTGGGTATCAATGGTTATAGAAGAAAATATATAAGACATTTTGCTATGTAGGGAGCCAAGAGAATTAAAGAAATATGCATAACATGGCTGCTTCCTGCTGTCAACAAAAGAAGAAACTGTGAGAGATGGCTGATGCCCAACATTTTTCAACACTTGATATGTCAGCAAGGCTCTGGCAGGTGTCTTTAGGAAAACAGAGCACTCGTCTGAGCATGTTCAATATCCCCTTGGGAAACACTGTTTTCCTCAGACTGTGTGAAGAGCCCAGCATATTTTTACTGAAAATGTTACTGAAAATGTTACTGAAAAAATACAACTTTTTTAATAGTAGAAAAATGCTTGAGATTTACCCATTGGAGGTTCTGATTTTTTTTTTTAAATGCAGCTTTGATACTCTGAGAAGCTTTAGGGAAAATCAGCTCTTCTGCGCTAAACTTCAGGAAAATGTTGACTCTGTGGAACGGAAATTACCTACTGCAGCTGGTCGGAGTATGACATAGACTGTCACATCATCTCTGACAGGAGAGAGAGACACACAAGGACTGGACTGTGAAAGGAAGAACTACATGCTGTAGTGCATGACTGGCACCCTAGGAGCAACAGGCAAGGGACACAGAATACAAATCATGGTAAAGAGAAACTGAAAAAGTTAAACTAATCCATGTTCTGGGGTAAAGACTTCTGGGGGTGAGACTAAATTAAGTGATATTCAGAGGCTTTAAGGTAGGTATAGCCACAAATCTCCTACACAATCCTAGCCAAGATTGGGGTTTGTGCATCCCACTTGCTCACAAGTGGAGTATGAATTTATTCAAGAAGAGCAAGAGGAGAATTAGAGTGTGGGTGTTAAAAAATTTCATGTTTTTACATTTGGGAGGTCAAGGTTAGCCTAAATTACCATAAATCACTTTTTGCTACCACCAAAAAGGACCTGTCAATTTTCCAATTTCTGTGCATTAGAACAGAGATTATTATAAATCATGGGCATGTTTAGCTAGCAGCATCAGAGTAGACATCTGACTGCAGATATAGAAGCGGAAAAATGAAACCACACAAAATCAGGCAAGTTCATGGTTCTGGGTCACTTCATGAGAATGACAGTGGAATTATTTATGCTCAAACACATTATGTTGAACCCTGAGGTCAAATCAGGTATCCCAATGTTGGTGGAATTCAGAGACATTTTGGGGTGCTGAATTGCCCATTTTTTCCCAGACAAGTCCAAAACTGGAAACAGCTGCATCATCCTGAGACTTCTGACTCCTAAACATAAAAAGTTGGGGACAGATGACCTTTCCACAGTCCAGTAACACAGGGAGAACTGTGTACAAGGATGTCAAAGAGACTCAAGTTATTCTCGTGTTTATCTATTTAATAGATGTGTCATAAGTATTTTGGATTTTGATGGCTATTGGCAATTTCTGATAACTTTATGCTTAATTGGGAAAGTAAGATGAATGAATTTTGTTCCCAGGAAGGTAGAGTGGGAGCTAGTTGAAGTTGGTTGTTATGTTCTTCAGTGAAATCACTGTAATTGTGTAACTTGACCAAACTAAAACTCAGACACTGAGTGGAGCAGGTCTCTTCCACGTTTTTTGACTTAGCCATTGCTCAGAAAAGGTAGATACTTCCCCTATAGCAAACTTAAGTAAGATGGTTGTTTTCTCGCTCTGTAACATTGTCTGGATAATCTGTCAAAGCATATGTTCTTTGATCCTTTCAAGAACTTGCTGCAGAGTACAAAAATGGTTTTTCAGTAAAGACAACATCTTCTTTTCTCTGTTACATTTCTTTTATAGAGAGAGACAGCTCTTTCAAATCTCACTGTTGCAGTTTTCTCACAACAAAAATCTTCTCATGGACTCCTTAGGGACCTTCCTTTTGTTTTCTTTACACATACATCCATTTACATGGAACTGATTCTGGTTACATTCTATCTCCTTTCACTCTACTTCCAGATTACTTTTGAATGCTCAGATATTGTTAATTACCAAAGTTAGAGCCTTGTCACAGTTGCATCTCTGACAGATTTACTGTTGTTTTTTTTTTAAACCGTTATTCAAAAATTTTAACAGCCCTTTTTGTCTCTTGAATTATACTTACCACTTTGGACTTTACCGCTGCCTTTCTTCTCACTTTGCATCTTGGCTAAGGTTAATTTCTTAAAAACATCTCATCCAGTGTCAGTCAATGTCTATCCTAAATTAAGCCCCAAAAGTTAGTCCCAATCTAGTCTGCACATCATTCCCTGANCTGTTGTTATCAGTTGTACACAAATTACTTTCACATCTTATATTCCCCTGTTCTTTTTTTTTTTCCTCTTGTAAATAAATCCTGTTACATCTCTAACGATCTCTCGTCCAAGGAGTGGTAAATAACCCTTTACTGGTCTTAAACCAAGACACCTGAGGATAATTAATAGCAGAGCTGCCCGCTGCTCCTCTAGACATATGTTCTGATACTGCAAGTGCTCACTCCAAAGCAAGTCTGGGTACAGCAGATGTGTAATCCAGCTCTTCTGTATTACAGCCAATGCTCAAACCCGTGTTCTGCAAGGAAAAAGAGGAGGGGCACTGCATATCTTCTCATAAGGATCAGTCCTACCATGTATAAATATATATTATCCCTATACTTTCTGGTTAAAAATAGAGAATGAAATTTGAAACACAATAATAGAATTATGAAATTAAATATTGCTCAAATTCAGTCTTTTTTCAAGACTGATATTTGTGTGGCATATCAGAAATATTTTATATCACTCTGAACTGAAACAATAACAAATTCTCAGACATGAACATTTCTTACAAAAATTGTATTCCATATCTCAGCTGGTCTTGTCTAACAAGATTTTCTCACTAATCTCCTTAAAAGATAGCAATAATACTTCCATAAAGACTTTTTTCTCTCTTCATTATATTTATTTAACATGTTAGTGTACATCTATTGACGTAATAATTAGCATTAATAATGTAACCAATGATATCTTGTTGGAGAGTCTGATTCACCCTCTACTCCTTTTGTTTTATATTAAAGCATCATTTAAACATTATAGTCATCTGGTCCATCTAGTCCTGCTCAAAGAATGGCTAACTTCAAAATTAGATTGATCTGCTCTGAGCATGGCCCAGGACAGTTTTGAACTCTAAATCAGTTTCTATCTCTAAATCACCTACGGCTGTATGATGTGAGAACTTGTAAAGGCTTGGACTCTGGATCTGCATCTCCTATTTACAGCATCAGAACATCCATAATGTTGTAAACCATTTTGATGTAAAGTACATAAGAATGAATAACCTTTCTGTAAGAACTTGCTTTATCTACTTTGATGTGGTGGAAATAAAAAAATGACTGACATCAATGTACCAAAGGTGCAAATATACAAAAATGTACATCCACTGGGATGATTAACACACAAAAAAGAGAGAAGAAACCGGAAACAACTATGCTCCCTCAATCGACTTGTTGGGGTTTTTCTCTTGTTCGCTCTGTTTATCCGCTAACTTTGAATTTCATAGGACATCCGCCTTTTTCTGCATCTGCCTTTCAGACTGCAAGTATTCAGGGTTCATAAGTCGCTTTCTGCATCCTGTAGGGTTGATAAATGAAACTGAATAATAACGAATATAACTGAAGTGTTAGTATCAACATCTCCATAGACACCGTAATCAGCAACACACCACTTGCACATTACAAGTTTTTGCATTAAGTGAAATGAAAAGAATGGAATTATCATCTTTGTTATTACATTTTCCTCCCATTCCCAGATGTATTCTCTAATAATTCTCTAAACATGGTGCAGGCATGCACTAGTCTGTCATGCTACTGTTATGTTGCCGAACAGGTAACATGAATTTCCCTCAGGAAGCTATAAAAAGTGCCGAAGTCAATGAAGCAGGATTTATGGTTAGAGAAAAGGATTACAGAATGAGAGTTAAGTACATGCCTAACTGGTTTACTGAGCTAAGGCATATAGGGGGACCCTGATAACTTTAACAGTTGCAAAATCCTTCATGGCAACAAACCACCATTAACCCTAAAATGGTTATATCAAATGACATCATGCCAGCAGCTTATTAACAGACCTTTTATTTTTAATAGAATTGGAACTGGTTTCCTACTGCATCCTATTTCTGTGTTTCTATCATGCTGTTGCATAATTAATTTAGACTGATAATAATTTTTGTCATTACAACTCAGTTCTGCAAGATAGTATTGTACTTTCATTCTTAAGGAATGTATCATAAACTCCATATAATGTAGAAGAAATATGAGAGGGTTGAAAATATTGTGCTTTTGAGGACAATGTTTGAAATATTAAAAAGAATATATTTATTTAGTAATTTTTCTCTGGAAAAGGCACATGCTGTTATTTGTTAGATCTGATTTTAGAACAGACTATAGATGCAGTACAGAGCAGTTTTTCATGTAAAGGCTAGTTACAGGTATCATAATAAAACAAGATTAAGTGGGGAAGTGGTATAATAATATATATTGAAGGCTTTGCAGCTCTAGGTTATTGTTTCATATCCAGGTCAGAAAACTAATAGCAAGAATTCATTCTCAGGAATTGTAACTGGGTTTGGTACCCTTCAAGACACATATGTGTCCTGGGTTGGACACTATTGGGATTGTTTTCGAAGAAAAATGGACGAGAGACCATTAAGAGAAAACACCAGCCTTAATGAGAGAAATATATATATAATTATGCGTATATATGTAATATATATATAGTATATATATATTTATTGGGATGTATGAAAAAGGTATGCGTATGAATCAAATTAACACTGGAAACAACAGTGAAATATCTCAACCACCCCCTAAAACCACACACACACAAACAGGGTATCCCTCACTGAAATAACAGTACCCAAAAGGAAAGTCCCAACAACGGCAAAACACGGATGAAAATGATAGCAATGTCCGGCTATCGTCAGGGAGGGGCTTTAGCAAGAAGCGATGGGTGATGCAGCTGGGGGAAGATGGCAGTGGGATCGGGATGGAGATGGCAGCAGCGTGGCTGCCTGTGCCAATCCACCAGTGGCGGCGTCTCCGCTTTGCCACTCCTCCCCAGGCTCCGCCGCTTCCCCACACATCCCGGGTACAGCCGGGGCTCCGCTGCTTTGCCACCTGCCCAGCATGGCCACCACGGCAACTGATACACAGCAACACAGTGCTGAAACAGTGCCAGGGATCATCTGAGGGTGCAGGGCAAATTTGCATATTAATGAGCTGGCATTCAATGCAGAAGTAGAAGTAGGGCTTCGTGGAACCCGATTAAGACCGTGGGTCTGCGATATAGGAGACCCAACTGTATATATATTGTAGCTATAGAGTTATCTATAATTATAGGTATCTATAATCTCCATACCCATTTCAACAANCATATTAATGCGCTGGCATTCAATGCAGAAGTAGAAGTAGGGCTTCGTGGAACCCGATTAAGACCGTGGGTCTGCGATATAGGAGACCCAACTGTATATATATTGTAGCTATAGAGTTATCTATAATTATAGGTATCTATAATCTCCATACCCATTTCAACAACTCTGGAGAGAAAGACAAGCTTACATCCTCCTCCCCCCAGAAAAGCCAAACATTACCTGTATATAAAACAATTAATTTCAAACAAGGCTACATTTTCATAATTTTATTTCTGCTTTCAGTTGTAAATTCATAATTCTCAATATGTATATCACTTTTCACATGTATTAAACTTTTCCTTACTATCCCAAGTGACCCCAGTCTGTTTCAGCAAATATACTTTGTACAATACTGAGAGTTTTTTGTCTCAACAAAAATGGATCAAAAGAACCAATAAAATTACTTTAAGAATTCCCAATTTTAAAGATTTTCTAAGTGGATTTAGGCAACTTTGAATAATAGGATTCACATAAAATCTGAGACAATACTACACAAAAATGGTTGTAACACACAAAATTAAAATTTCCAGTTCACGGATTTGTTATGCCAAAAAAGACCATAGAGAAAAAAAGTGTATTTACACATGTTAGGCCTGGCACTCTTTAATATCTTTATTGATGATATGGACAGGGGAATTGAGTCCACCATTAGCAAGTTCGCAGATGATACCAAGCTGGGGGCAAATGTTGAACTGCCAGAAGGTAAAAGGGCCCTTCAGAGGGACCTTGACAGGCTGGAGAGATGGGCAGGCTCCAACAGTATGAAGTTTAACAGGACTAAGTGCCGGGTTCTTCACCTCGGACATAACAACCCCATG